>JAYMFT010205281.1:0-11605 GCA_038088735.1 Panulirus argus | reverse complement strand
CTCTCTCTCTCTCTCTCTCTCTCTCTCTCTCTCTCTCTATCTATCTATCTATCTATCTATCTCTATCTCTCTCCCAACTGATACCTTTTGAGTACAAAGGGACTGACACTAGTAGCTGCTTGCTGTCTATAAGAATTTGTTTCTCATGAATTAACTAGATATGGATACTCAGAATCTCGTATGATTATCACGTCACGTCTCTGATGCCTTCTCTCAGCCTCCCAGAAGAATAACTTTGCATGATGATAATGGGTTGGGTGCGTCTTGGGTGTGCTAGGACGTAAAGTATGTTGCATGACGACTCGAGCCTCAAATGTGGTATACTTTGTGTATCTGTGTGTAGAGTGCGTTTTCAAACTCGCCACTTCCACCAACTAAAGAGATAGGTACGAAACTTAGAGTTTCAGTATAGCACATAACTACAGCATTATGCTGTCAGGTGTGATGTTCTGACGTATTAGATACACGTACTTGCTGTATTCCAATATGTTTACGTGACGAGCGTCCGAACAACTATGTTTCAACCGTATTCGAACCCATGAAACCCAGGAGCATTAGTTCAATTCCTGTGCCGTTGTGGGGCTTCGAATACAAGTACCGTGGCGAGAATTCCAAGCTGTGTGTGTGTATGTGTGTGTGTGTGTGTGTGTGTGTTGTGGCGAGGATACGAATTCATGGGTCGAGCTATGTCTTAAATCCCATCCTTCGTAGGTGTGTGTGGCAGTGAGCCTGTGGGCGTCTTGCGATTATGTTTGGAAGACTTTTCTTTATTATTTGAGTTGTCGATTGTCTTGAAACCAGACGTGTGTAAGAAAATGCGGGTCTGATTTTTGTCTGTCTTCGTCTTGTTGACTCTCGAGATGAATGTCCTTACATTTTTATTATTCAGTCTTCTGTTATGTAGGTTTTCTTCCTTTTCATGTGTTTCATTACACTAAATTTCTATAGTTTCACGTTTTTTGCCGTATTATTTTGGTCTAATGGGATAGAGTTCGGTGCAGCATTTTTTTCTCTTCCCCTCAGCAAACAGTATTGTCCTTCCGCGGCCTCTTTATTCACAGTGGGTTATTCGTTTTGTGTGTAAGCCAGCCACAGTCAGCCAGGATTAGTACATAATCCCAAACCAGCATAAGCAAGCATCTGTCGTCACGCTACTACTCACAGCTTCCCTCTTGCTCCTACAGACGGACCAGGTTCCTGTGTTGATCGACGGCGCACGCAGGAGCAGTGATAGGAGGCCGCTGGCCTCCATGGTGTAGTCAGGGCATTGTATCATTTAAGAATCCTGATTATTTTATTAGGTCTTTTATTTTACCAATATGGAGGCCACCTTTTACTTGATCAAGGCTTGCGAGGGTGTTGAAGGCTGTCGTTTTTGTAACCAGCAGACTTCCTGTGGCGTTAACCCTTTATTAAGAGATACGAGTGAACTTTTGAAAGGGTGGGGGGAAACGATGAAAAACTTGGTCCTTAATGATGATGTGCGGAAGATGAAGACAGATGCAAAAACAGAATATGAAGATAAACTTCGGTCTTAATGAAGACGCACGGGGAATGAAGACAGCCAAAAGCCAATCGTTTGGTCCTTTGGATAATTTTCCATGATAATTTATGTGTAATTTCTTCCATCAGGTATATATTTCTGTCCTTGTGATTCACAGGTATTATTAGAATAGTTTCACGATGTTAGTGAGAGTGTGGAGAACAGTTACCCATGTCAGTGGTCGTTAGAAGAACAGGTAATCGTCCAGTGATGATTAGAAGAATATCTACCCATACCAGCGTTAGTTACACTTGAAGATAATCATATCAGTAGTAGTTACGTAAGATGCTCAGTCACCCATCACTACAACACAACAAACACCGTTTCCATCCCAAGATCATTATGTGCGCACTGCAACTGCCATAAAGAAGACAACCGAGCACTTACTACTCAAGTGCCCAGCACTCTCTGCACTCAGACGCACACCCATCACAACACTTTATGACATGTGGTCCTGACGGTGGACGTGGCTAGCTTCCTGAGTGCTGCAGGAGCCTCATAAGAATAGGAGGGATTCCTGGAGCAGGGAAGTAAGATAAAAATAAGGAATTATTGTCAGAAGAATTATTATCACTAACTAATTAGTTAGAACAGTAGTTACCCACTGGAACATTTAAACCCCTTGGTGTCGGACGGTCTGACATCTGACCTGGCCATTAAAGGGTCAGGTCTAAGGACACGCCATCACGACCAAGAGTCGCATCGTCGTGCTCATGATAACAATAGTGGAGTATTGTGGGTTTATACATGTGTGTGTGTGTGTGTGTGTGTAATCAACTTTTTGGTAACTTCATTTTTGTATTGTGCAGGGAGGGCGTTCTACACTCGTGGGGTCACATCCCTTAAACTCTATCTGCTATCGTACAGCTTTTTAAACTTGTGTGTATCGTTCACGTTTACGGCTGTATCATTTAGTTTATTCCATATTCATCCACCAATCCTATTTATGAAATTACTTCTTTACATCTTTTTTCAACAAAGCTTTTACTTAATTTCTGGTTAAGTCATCTGGTTGTTCTGTCTTTGCATTTCTCAGAACACTCTGTTATCATCATCAAACAGCTTTCAAAACTTGGAAGTTATGGTCAGAACGAACGTGCTCTTCTCTCTTCCAGAGTGGAAGAAATTAAGGTTTCCAACCAGTTGCTGTAACTCGACTTTTCATAATGCTTTTACCATAGACGTTACGTTCTCCTGAACTGCCTCTACTAGTTCTTGAATGCACTGACAGCACTTCAGAAGCATGTGATGGTGAACGGTAGATGTGAACGCCTTGCTGAATATTTTCTCATCCTTTACTTGAATGCGGTTCTCATATTGCCAGCAGGACAACTTGACTCCCTGACAGTTCCCCTGAGGTGGGACCTTGCCGCCGGCAGATTAGGTACAGTGTCACACAGTTGGTTTAGCTTATTTCCCGCTAGATGATACTCGTATCGAGGACTTGCATTCATATTACTGAACGTTCACTTGGGTTGAATTTCGTCAGCCATGTATAAGACCAAGGAAACACGAGTCGAGTCCTCTTGTCGACCGTGACGCGTTCACGGACCGCCCGGGGTCGATCGCTGGGTTCGAATCCTGGTTGCGGCAGTATGTTAACGGTCAACCCAGTTGTTCATCCTTCCGTAGGGGTTAGTCGATTAATTAGGTACCAGACTTATCATGCTAGGATATGAGAGAGAGAGAGAGAGAGAGAGAGAGAGAGAGATTTAATGGTCTTGATTAGGAGCATTCATTTGCCCGTGCCGTCTTAGTTAACACAGGTTAAAGAAAAAAATAGATCAGGAATAGCAGTGTTCCCAGTACTGAGCCCTGCAGCACACCACTTGTGACTCCAACCCATTTCGGAAAGGCTCCACTGACATCCGTCCTTTATGTTGCCATCCTCTGTGGTAATTTTTCATCCATCGAAGGAGTCCCCCCTCCCCTCCCCCCTATTCTTACCCCAGCTTATTTACCAACCTCCTAATCTGGCAGAGTATCATACGCTTTCTGGCAGTCTGGGTACACTCAGTCCACTCATCCATCTCTTTTGTCTAAAGCAGAGTCACTGTCTGACTCAGTGTTGTCTCTCGCTCGGGTAGCTCCTCCTTTGCAAGTAGTCATCCATTTGCTTTCTGATTATCTTTTCCAGTACTTTTCACATTCCATATGTCAGAAAGGCTGGTCTGTAGTTCATCACAAGTTCAAGGTCTCCTCTCTGTAAATGAGTACGCCGTATGACGTCTTACACTCCCTTGGTATGTTACCTTAAAGAACATTTGGATGGCCTGTCAAGCGTATATGCACACGTTTTCAGCACAGATGGAAAAAAAATCATCTAGACTATGAGCTTTCTATAGACAAAATCTATTTAGCAATCTGCTTGTCTTCTCTAGAGATTTCAAAATATCAGTGCTTTTCCAAGACCTCCTCAATCAGTCTCACTAGTGTTGGAGACTATAGTGCCTTCCGCAGTGAGAACATCTTTGACCCTGTCACCCAGCTCTTCGCATATCTCATCATCCTTTCCAACTCTTCCCAATGAATCCCTTCGCCTGATTAGCTGCTCTTTAGCTGACAATTTTCTCCGGATGAATTTATGGAAATGTGTTGGCTTGTCTCCTGCCGCGTCTGCGATATCCTCTTCAAGGTTTCTCTGTTCCTCACTCTGTATCCAACCGTAGTCCTTCCATGTTGTCTTGTATCTGGCTGGCTGTAGCACCGCCTACATTGCAATAATAAGTACATTCCAAAGTTCTTTTTGTTCATTAATGCTTTATGTTCTGCTGCATGTCTCTTCTTCTTTTCTTTCCCTCTGTTTGGAGTTAAGGGTACCTACCCATGTTTTTACACTTTCAAGGCAAAAGTTCATAAAACCTTCCGTGACAATAATTTATGGCTACAGAACTCCATTTCTCAATTTATATTGCCGTAGGAACCGTTTAGTTCTGTCTAGTTTCCATTTTTTTTTTTTTTTTACTCTATTCATTGCTTTTTCTTTTACGTCGTTGTAGGTTCCAGTCACGGACAGAAGTCCACAGTAAGGCCATACCATATTTGAAATATAAAGAGTTTAATGAGAGGGAAAAAAGTAGAAACATGGTAAAGAATTTACGAATTTTGGAGGAAGAGAAAAACCTGAGACGGTAGAGTTCCAAAGCTTCGACGTGTAGGGAAAGAAGCAGTAATCAAAACTGTTTCGTTTTGTCTCTTATTTTTTATGTCCTCATCTGCCACATAATCAAATTCGGGCATCGCATGAATTCTCTTTCCAGTTGGTGTATTAAAGTGACATTTCTAATTTTCGTGCTGCTGTTTTTAAAAATGATATATAGTGTACTTGTGAATTACATATGTATGTGTGTATATACAGGCTTGATTACATTGTTTATAATTGCATTTATAAACCTTTCAATACAACAATAAGACTAATTATTTACTTTTTCTATTTTCAGGTACTGTCATCTCTTCGTGGGTGAGTCAGCGCTCGAAACAATGGTATGTGGGTCACAGGTCATAATCTGGCATTTAGATTAAGGGTCGGGCTTCGATATGTGGATCAAACGTCAGGCCTTAAGGCGTCGATCATGGTTCTAGTTAGTATCGAGGAACTTCAGAGAGGGTAAGAAATTGTATAAAACGTAGGTGAAAAGTGTGAAGAGAACGGTAGTACAGACAAGGACTGATGGGGGTGAGGAATGAGGTAACAGTGGTAACAGGTAGAAGAGTGGATCACGACTCAGTCCTTGGGAAACAGTTTCGTGGTCAGGTCTCTGCGCATAGATCAGACTTTCAGCCTTTTTACTTTGATCAGAGATGAAGTCTTTGTGCATATATCAGGTCTTAAACTCGCGTGGGTCAAGGCTAAACTCTGGCTGATGAAAGATTAAGACCTCTATTTACATAGTTTTGTTTCAGTATCAGGTCTTAAGACCTGCTCCCTAGTATTCCCTCAGAGGTATTACCTTCATAGGACTCGGCACTTTGTAAATTCGATTGGTTAAAGTGTAAAGGTGATGTAAGTAATATTAAAGAAAATGATATAATCGTCCGGGGCTTTCGTCTGTTTACTGTTTAACCTTGTGTTGGCTAGTGTAAGGATGACCTCTGGACCTTCTACAGAAGGGAACTGGTGTGGTTCCTTTAAACTGTGCCGACTAGCTAGAAATTCCATGTTGTGCAACAAATACAGGAAAGGAGGCTTTTAGCGTCAGATGTCCTAGTCGATCATGTCCCACAAGGAAAGCTTCGTCACAAGCTGAGCATCAGGGGTTATACTTGACCAGACATATAGGATCGTGTAGAGGCCTCTGGAGTTCGTCAAGGAACGCTAAGTTCCTCCGAAGTGCACCAAAGCAGCGGCTTCCTCCTGCAGGACATGCAGGTATGAGGGCTGCATCCATCCATTGACCTGGAACACCAGGCACTCACTTGGGTGATAAGGTCGTAGACCGGGTTGTTGGTGGTAAATAACGTCCATCAAAACTGGCAGGAGGTACATAGGGTATGTTGCCAAGCCTTCAAGCCGACTGACAGATAGTAGCGTTGCACACCCACGCCACCTGCATCGATATAAGGCCAAGTGACTAAGAAGAAAATGGGACAAATCTCACTTTTCTAAGTCACTGAGAAGGTAGTACCTTTTCTTCTCATCTTTAGGAGGGTGTAAGGGGAGAGAGTTGTATCGGTGACAGACCAGGACGACGCGTATTACACATGGCCATCTTCACAGGATCAGTCTGTGAGGCACAGTATGCGAGGTATGACACTCCAAGACGGTGTATGCGCATATGTTACACATGCAGATCGGCTCACGTATGATTAGAAACAGAATATAAAGATATGCGTGAGAAGGGTGTCTTAAAAACGGGAACTTTAATGAATAAAAGGTAAGATGGAGAGCTGTGTTCGCATGTACGTAGGAGCTGTGTGAAGCTGACGGTCGCTGGGGCTGTTTGGAGAGCGTCTGGTTCGAGCCGGTCGTGAGATGATAGATTGAATTTCATCGGAGCACAGACCGTGAAAGTAGAGGGTGAATAGGGAAAGAGAGGATGCCGAATAACGGCGAGGGAGGCTGAAAATGCTGCGAGGATCTTGGATGAGGAATGCACGGTCCTGGAAGTGCGCTGTGTGACGAGGCTGAGGTTTGATCTGGAGTTCCTCTGTTGTTCAGTCTGGACGAAACTCCTCTTTCAAGAGACAGGAGAGCTTCTCGTACCGAAGTGCTGGTGGCACGAGATCCATTTATCATTCGGAATCCCGTGCAACAGAAAACTCTAGATAACCGACACTGATGCGAAATTCTCTCTCCGGATTTTTAGGCCAAACTGAATTGGACCGAAAAGGGAAAAAGTTATTTTTATGTTTTGTAGTTCGACTTGCGGCCACTGCAGGTCGTTGGCTTGTGATTCTCTGTTCCCAGTGAGCTAGCAAGTTTTCAGTGACCCATTTTTTCTATTATTTAACCACATTAACCTCTTACGTCGTCAGCTAGACACATTAGACACAGTGATCCATCTGGTAAGGAGAGAGAGCGTTTTGTTCTCAGCATTCAGACGAAAGTGGACTCGACTGACTTACATGAGACGAGAGAGAGTGGCTCGGGGAGAGGGAAGGAGAGTATTCAACCAGCGAGTTGATCTGTGTAAAGGCTTTATTTTTTTCTTTATTTCAAATGAAGAGACGGAGATCAAAGACCTCTTGTAGTTTTTCCTGGTGGGTGGTTGGGAAATTTTAAAACGCTACAAGGGCATTAGAAAATTAGACGTAATTGGTGAAATGCTTTCTGAACGACGCGACGACCCTTATATGTGGTGGTGTGGTCTTTGATCCTACCCTCAATGGTCAGGTCACGGACGGCATCCTGCAGCAGTGGATATAATTTTAATGAATGGTGAACAGCTGAGAGTAGAAAAGGAAGTTATAAAAAAAGAAAGATTACTATCATCATAGAGGCCTTCTTCGTAACTCAAAATTATGCAAATTTTTGGAGAGGTTTTAGGTTATAGACTATCGGGAAGCAGAGACAAAGGATGAAGTCGAAGAGAAGGGGGAAAGTAAATGAGGATAAGATGCAGTTGAGTTTTTTTCATTCACAAATTGCTGCTTGGATGACTCAAACATTCCTTTACCTGTACCCATCTTTGATTTTTTTTTTTCATCCAATTCAAAAATCTCTTTTTTTCTTTTTTTAGACATTAGCAAGGCGTATTGACCAAATAGCATCCATCGTTATATTCAGAAGATTATTCGGAACTTGCGTTCGAGCTTGTTCATCTATTTTGCTTGTCTGTAAGCCGAAAAATTCTCTTTTTAATCTCTCCTCAACTGCCTTTTTCATATGCATCGTCTATCTATCTCTCAGTCTTCCCTCTGATTATCAAAATGGCTTTCGCAAGGCGAGACCCACCTGTGATATTTTCGCCTGGTCATCCTTTCTGAGACTTTAAGGTGTTACCTAAGCCTGGTCAATCTCACTCGGAGACTCTAAGGTGTTATATTGGCCTGGTCATCCTCTCCAAGAGACTTTTGAGTTGTTACTTTGGGCCTGGTCATCCTTTGTCAGAGACTTTGAGTTGTTACCTTGGGCCTGGTCACCCTTTGTCAGAGACTTTGAGGTGTTACCTAGGCCTGGCCACCCTCTCTGAGAGAGTGTTGTAGTTGTCGACATCATATCTCGAATCTTTTGACACGGTGTGGCATCAGAGCCTGATCTCCAGGCAGTCATTCTTTTTGACGTTCCTCTCGCATCCCGTTTTCTCGTATCTACCTTCCCCTTTGGCTAGTCTGTCTCAGGAACTATTGACAGAGCGTCGTCTCACTCTCTCCCTATCAACAGCGGTGTCCCTCAGGGCTCGTCTTCGTAACTATGACCTGGCTCATTTCAAAAGACGTTTTTCACTTTCTCAAAAAATTGTAAATACTTTCCCTGTCTGTTTTTCCCAGTTTCTCAACTCTCTATATATTTCAATTAGAGCCCGGCCTTGATGTGGACTTTTGTCCGTGACTGGAGCCTTCAACATAGAAAAAAAGAAAAAAGTATATGCTTGTGAGTAGGAGAGATGGTCATTGGACAGTATTAGATTATACATTAATTGATAGGAGTGTAAAAGAGACTTTTTGATGTAAATATGCTGAGAGGGGAGCTGGTGGGATGTCTGATCATTATGTTGTGGAGGCGAAGGTGAAGATATGGAAAGGTTTTCAAAAAAGAAAGAAAGAAAAGAAAATGTCGGGGAGAAGAGAGTGGTGAGAGTAAGTGAGCTTGGAAAGAGACTTGTGGGAGGATATATCAGGAGAGATTGAATGTAGAATGGCAAAAGGTGATAACAAATGAAGTGATGAAAGTGGGTGAGGAATGGGATGTATTCCGTGAAGCAGTGATGGCATGTACAAGAGATGCATGTGGCATAAGAAAGGTGGGAGGTGGGCAGATTATGAAGGGTAGCGAGATGTGGGATGAAGAAGTAAAGTTGTTAATGAAAGAGTAAAGAGAGGCGTTTGAACGATATCTATAAGGAAGGAGAGCAAATGACTGGGAGATGTATAAGAGAAAGCGGCAGGAAGTGAAGAGGAAGGTGTAAATGTTGAAGAAGAGGGCAAATGAGAGTTGGGGTAAGAGAGTATCGTTAAACTTTAGGGAGAATGAAAAATGTTTTGGAAAATGTGCGTAAGACAAGAGAACAAATGGGAACATTAGTAAAGGTGCAAGGAGAGAAGTAATAAAAGGTAGTGAGGGAGTGAGGAGATGGAGTGAGTATTTTGAAGGATTGTTAAATGCATTTGCTGATAGAGGCGGTGTGCGAAACGAAATGATCAAGGAGAGTGATTTGGTGGAAAGAGAGGAGGTGGTGAAAGGTGGTTAAAGTCTTACGAAAGATGAAATCCGGCTTGGTGGCGGGATTGGATGGTATTTCAGTTGAATTTATTAAGAAAGGGGGTGACTTATTGATTGGTTGGTAAGAATATTCAATGTATAAATGGATTATGGTGAAGTGCCTGAGAATTGACAGAATGCACATATATTGCCACTGTATAATTGCAAGAGGGATAAAGGTGAGTGTTCAAAATACAGAGGCATAAGTTTCTTGAGTATTTCTGATAAAACTCTACATGAGAGTATTGACTGAGAGGGTTGAGGGCATGTACAGAGCATCAGACTGGAGAGGAGCAGTTAGGGTTTAGAAGTGGTAGAGGATGTGTAGATCAGGTGTTTGCTTTGAAGAATGTATGAGAGAAATACTTAGAGAAACAGATACATTTGTATGTAGCAATTATGGATCTGAAGAAGGCATATGATAGGGTTGATAGAGATGCTTTGTGGAAGGTCTTAAGAGTAAAAAGGTTGGAGGTAAGCTGCTGGAAACAGTAAGAAGTTTCTATCAAGGGTGTAAGGCATGTGTACGAGTAGGAGAAGAGGAGAGTTGTTGGTTCCCAGTGAGGGTTGCTCAGCGGTAGGTGTGTGTGATGTCCCCATGGTTGTTTAGTTTGTTTATGGATGGGGTGGTAAGGGAGGTAAATGCAAGAGTTTTGGAGAGAGGGGCGAATATGCCGTCTGTTGAGGATGAGAAGGCCTGGGAAGTGAGTTAATTGTTGTTTACCGATGATATAACACTGGTGGCTGATTGAAGTGAGAAACTTTAGAAGTTGGAAGTTGGTGACTGAGTATGGAAAGTGTATGAAAAGAGAAAATTGAGAGTAAATGTGAATAAGTACATGATTATTAGGTTCATCGGGGTTAAGGGACAAGTTAATTGGGATATGAATTTGCATGGAGAAATTTAGAGGATATGAAGTGTTTTAAATATCTGAAAGTGGACTTAGCAGCAAATGGAACCATGGAAGCGGAAGTGAGTCATATGGTGGGGGAGGAGGCTACTGTTTTGGGAGCGATGAAGAATGTGTGGAAAGAGAGAACATTATCTCAGAGAGCAATAATGATTATTTTTGAAGAAATGGTAGTTCCAGCAATATCATATGGTTGCGGGGATTGGGATTTGTTGACAAGACATTCACTGTCCTGTGATATCACCATGTCACTTGAAGTTTAATGATAAATAAGGTTCGCACACACACTAGGTTTATTGAGAGTACAGATGACGTGAAGAAACACAGGCTATGCGTCCGTCCGCCACGGAGATTACAAGGCGACTCTATATATTGACTGACAAAATAATAGTAACGCCACAAGATAATGACAAAATAATAGTGACGCCACTCATGACAAGAGGGCTGCACTGCACCTGGGCTCGCGCGTATAGTCACGGCAGACATAGCCATGCATATGTGTCTGTTCACATATCCACAGGGAGGGCTCTGGGTGGTGTGATAGCAGTGTGGTGAGGGTTCTATATGGTATGATAGATGTGTGGTGAGGGCTCCAGATGTTGTGACATTAGTATGGAGAGGGCTGTGGGTGGTGTGATAGTAGTGTGGTGAGGGCTCTAGATGGTGTGATAGTAGTGTGGTGAAGGCTCTGGGTGGTGTGATAACAGTGTGTTGAGTGTTCTACATGGTGTGATAGTAGCATGGTGAGGTCTCTGGGTGGTGTGATAACAGTGTTGTGAGGGCTCTGGATGGTGTGATAGTAGTGTGGTGAGGATTCTATGTGGTCTGATAGGAGTGTGGTGAGAGCTCTGGATGGTGTGATAGTAGTGTGGTAAGAGCTCTGGATGGTGTTATAGTAGTGTATTGTGGGCTTTGGATGGTGCGATAGTAACGTGGTGAAGGCTCTGGTTGGTGTTATAGCAGTGTGTTGAGGGCTCTTGATGGTGTGATAGTAGTGTAATGAGGGCTCTGTGTGGTGTGAGGGTTCCAGATAGTGTGATAGTAGTGTTGTGAGGGCTCTGGGTGGTGTGATAATAATAGCGTTGTGAGGGTTCTGGAAGCTGTGATAGTAGTTTGGTGATGGTGTAATAGTAGTGTGGTGAGGGCTCAGGTTAGTGTGATAGAAGAGTGGGGAGGGTTCTAGATGGTGTGACAGTAGTGTGGTGAGGGCTCCAGATGGTGTTATAGTAGTGTGGAGAGGGATCTTGGTGGGATAGTAGTGTAGTGATGGCTAGGGGTGGTGTGATGTTA
>JAYMFT010205270.1:0-11605 GCA_038088735.1 Panulirus argus | reverse complement strand
ATAATTCTCTAGGGGACACATCTGTCTTAGTAATTTGCGGTACAAGCACCACGTAGACATATAGAGTCTGTTGCTGAAAAATGAGGTGTTTAGAATCATGGGGGGCAGGGATAAGGGGGCACATAGTTATATTTATGGTTACGTTGGAAGTACAGTGAAGAAAAAAATAACGTACATTTACAACGGACCACGTTGCTAGTTGCATTGATTTTGGCATTATGCAACAGGGGCCTCGATGGTAATGTAGGGGGCCGCTTAGAGCCAGTCTTTTTTGGAGGGAATAAGAGCCACGTAAACCCCCTTGGTGAATGGTAGTCGTTACCAGCTGCAGAACGTTCCCTTTTGATGCTGAGACGCAAGTGTGTGGGAGTGGGGCCGATGGAACCGTGTTGGACCCGTCCCACGGATACACGGCTCGCAGGTGTGTGATTCTGGGCCCCATATGGGGGCTTCCCTGGGCTCTTGCAAAGCATGCCATCCTTGAGCAAATGTGGCGTTAGTGATATTATGTGCATAGGTACTTTATCCAAGAAACATATGAAGTAGTCGCATATATACCGTTCACACCGTATGAATGACAGTGCAAGGAAGGTGTTGTCAATAATGATCATCATCGGAAGGGGTGAACAGCAGGCAGCATATTATCCCTTCTCCCAGGAGAATTAGAATAAGCTGGGTATGGTTGTCTCCGGCCGAGCCATCATGAAATCATCGTCATCACCACCATCATCACAGGCTCGTCAGTCACGTGTCATCACGAACGGGATGACTGTCTGTCTGCGTGATGTTCCTGCGGCCACCTTTGTCAAGCCTTTGTCCAATACCCTGCCGGTGTATGCCAGCTGTGCGCGCCACGTTGTACAACGCAGTTCTCTCCACTTTACACTCCACATCACACTTCTCCATACACTCCGCCCGCGCACTACACTTTACGGTCTTTGCACTGTGCTCCACGCACTGTACGCAACTTTTCGCGCTCTGTACACCCACCCCACTCACCGCTCTGCATTCTACACTAAACTTACGTTACACCACGCTCTGTACACCCCAATCAGCGCTCCACACTCCTTGTTGGACCTACACTACACCACGTTCTGTACACGCCACTCAGCGCTGGACCTGCTTTACACCACGCTTTGTGCGGAACACCCAACACCTTAAGGCTCTCTGTTCCACACTCTATACACTTGACATTCCACACCCCATACTTCCCTCTTGACCAGCTTGTATACTGGCTCTCTCTTGTCTCAGCGCTCTCATGTTGTCCTGTGTGCACCTCTACTCTGGCACCCGCAGCTTAGCTACACGGAAAACATACATAATACACCACTAAATGGTGCAAAAGTTGCTTAGAATATGGAACACGACGTATGCATGGTACTGAATGCACTGTATGTCGGCTCCAGGATTTAGTAGTCTGGGTTGCATAGCAGCCAGACGGAGTAGACTGCATTATTTACGTGCATTCTGCCTTTGCATACATTCCTGTTGACGTGGATTGATTTATTGATTGTAATGGAGTTGTGATATGATACTCTTCGGCAGCCGGATTCATATTACTGTACCTACTCGTCGTCAGTTTAGATCTATTGATTATTACTTCTTTTTCTTTTGTACACAACACGCTCTCTTATTGCGTAGACGTGGAGTGTGGTTCAAGGTGGTCTGCTTGAATGTCATATGGTGCTGTACGGGTTGGCATGTCCTCCACGTCCCCGGCTTTGCTTGGACCCAGGCTCCCAGCCTGACCCCATCCTGCCCAGACGGGCTCTCCCCACCTCGTAACACAAGATATAAAAGAAAATAACGCGCCTCTGCCACTATGTCTTCACAGAACTCTTATTTGGAGAGAGTTTTTTTTCCACTCTCTCTCTCTCTCTCTCCCTCTATTTTTCTCTCCACCCGCCCAGTAAAGATAAAGGAGGAAGAAATGTACACAGAAGACAATTGAAATATCCTGAGAGTGTCTGTAGTGGGCGGAGTGGGCGGGTGGGTGCTGAGCTTAATTGCCGGGGTTAATAATGGTGGGGATGACCCCGCTCGCTCGGGTGCCGGGCAAGAGGGCCCCCGCCGGGCTCATTCTCCTGAGAATTTTTACACCGCGTGCCGCCCCGGGGAACTCTTAAATCCCCTCATCTGACGCCGTGCAGCCAGAGAGAGAGAGAGAGAGAGAGAGAGAGAGAGAGAGACTCCTATTGCCGGCACGGGTCGCTCTGCCAGCGCACGACGCACGCTCCTGATACCGTGGATGAACGTATGTTCGTAGCGCTGGTGTACGTGGCCGGTCCGTGCCTTCGTCTTGGGAAGGAGCATGTCCCATGTTCACAGTGGTTTGATTTGAATTCATGTACGATGCATTCATTAAGTTGCATACCTTATTTACGTACTGTTTGTATATATATATATATATATATATATATATATATATATATGTATTTTATATAATAAACATATGAATTGTCTGACCATTCGAACAACATGTTAACATGAAGGTTCTGAACTGCTAGCCTTGCGACCCTCCCATCATTTGACTTTTTAGAAAGAGAAGTTATATTTTTTAAAGAGTTTCATAGCATCGAATACTGAGAGACAGCGACAGGAGGACGAAAGAAAAAGTCTCTCGGAGAAAGAGACAACGGTTTCTGGTATATTTTCGGGCAGTCTCCCGCGGTGCAGGTACTTAGGCAATTGGGCATCAGCCGTCACGCTCCAAAAATGCGATAAATCACCCAAAAAGGTAACTGTCCGGGACTCCGGAACCAGCGAGTGTATTGCTGCGGAGTGGACGCGGTTTTTGTCCATGGTAAAGAGATTAAGAACTGTGGCGTCCGAGGAATGCTTCAGGTACGACTGTGGATGCTAGTGTCTGGTGGTGGTGGCGGTGGTGGCTCCTTCATTGGTCGCTTGGGTACTCTGTGTGGTAGAGAACATCGCTTGTTGCAGCTTTAGAGGAGGAGCAAATCTACTCGAGCCGAACTGCCTGATTTGGTAATCGGTTTGAGCACGACGGTGTAACCCTGTAACACTCTGGGACGTCTCCCAGGGTGTTTGACCTGACCTTTAGAGGCCGTCATTACCCAAGGGTCGTACCGTCGAACTCAGGGGCTTGTGCTTGGTCTTCGTTAGCCTGCCCCCGGGGCACATAGAACACTGGTGAAATAAAACTGCCTCAGGCATACAGTGGTAGACAGAGGAATGGCCTCAGTAAGGTATATTTGATATAGGAAGACACATGCTTTGATATACGTTATACTTATCAAACAACCTTTAGCGTCGTATAATTAGAGACAAAACAATTCCCTCGGTTCTCTATCTCTGTCTCTCATTTACATACGATGGCACACGTGTTCGTAAGAGACACACGTTTTTAAGAGTGCGTTCATCTCGGTAATAACTTATACCGAATGACGTATGACATTAACAATGTTCTCAGTCATGGTGTCTTATGGCCGAAATATCCGCACCCTGAACGATACATTTTGATTGGATGAATAGAAAAGAAATTAGCATTCTGGTATTATTTAGAGGATGTGTCAGAAATTGCCCCCCCTCCAAAATATCTGGAAGCAACACTTTATATGGTGGAATCCGCCACACATCTCTGGGGGCTGGAGGGAGGGCGTCTTTTTTTCTTCTTCTTCCCTCCCTCGTAACTAGTGGCCCGGTCTGTGGAAGGAGATACGTCTGGACAGAGGAGCAGCAGCTGAAGTTCAGAGTGAATTGCTGTTACAGCGGCTGCTGAGCTGAACAGATGATCGGATCATAGGAGAGGAAAGTCAGGGATTGCGTTACTGGGGGGGGCCAGTGTGTGATAATGTACCGGGGAATGGAGGGGGGGGGAAGCAGTGACGGGATCTCCTCAGATCATAAACCAAAGCGTGACGAAAACTTCTCCCTCAGGATTGAAGTTCAGATGGAGCTTAAAGATGTTCTTTCATGTTCGTTTCGTCCGGGAGGCCGAGGTGGTTATCATCATCATCTACATCAACATCATCATCATCACCAACACCATCACCACCACCACCTGCTGCCGCTGCTGCTGGCCGAGCCAGAGATAAATCTGTGGTGGTCATGCGTCTTTCTCTCCCCTCATGGAGCTGCCTTCAGATACAATTCTGTTTCAAAATAATCCCGGGCGGAGGTGCTGAATCAGCTCGTCGTGACTCTCCTGCCAGCCAGACGTCTTAGAATTAGGTCTCGCCTTCTCCGTAATTCTTTGGCCATTTTTGCAGCCAGACATTTTACTTTTCTCGCGGAAATCATTTGCTAAAGAGTTTAAATGTCCTGCTGGGCATTTTCTGGAGTAGTCTTGTCATTCAGGGCGACGCAGACATGTCGATAGATTACGTCTTGGGGAAAAACATGAGGACCAAATACCACTTAGGGAGGAGGGAGGTGTTGTCAGGTGGGTCAGAGGTCAGCTGAGGTGTGGGGAAAGTATTGTCATGTGTGTTGGTGTGAGGAGTAGAAGCAGTGTCATGCGTGTCGGAGCCCAGCTGAGGGTGTAGAAGTGTTGTCTCGTGGGTCAGAAACCATCTGTGTGGATACAGTGTTGTCATGTGTGTCTGAGTCCAGAAGAGGTATTGTGTAGCGTTTCGGAGTCCGGGTGAGGGTGTGGGAGACGTGTTGGCAGGCCTGTACAGAGGACAGAGGCAAATGCAATATATGATTGTTGGGGTGAACGAGGTACGTTACTAGCGTTCGTTTGAGGCAGGGAGGTGTGCTTTGTCATGGGCATGGCGGGTGAACTGGACGGGCGTGATGGGTGGCGCGGTGGGTGTGAGCGGGCATGGTACTCTATATGGGTGGGTGGCAGGGATTTACAAGTTCCGGTTGGGTTGGATGGTTGTGTAGTAGTGATGAGTGGTGTGTGGTAGTGTTGGGGGGGGGGCAGTTTGATGAGTTGTGGGGGTTGTGTATGGGGAGAATGTGATGGTGAGGTGGTGTGGGCGGCGCGGTGGGAGAGAAAGAGGAAGGCACGGGGGTCGGCGTGGCACTAGGCCTTATCTAGGCGCCCCCGGCTGGGCCAGTCGGCTGGTAGGCTTCATTTTTCACGGGTACACGGCAGCAGCGCCGCCCGATATTTGGTTTCGCTGTGGTAATGTTGTAAGGCTCGGATGGTGGCGGTGTAGGGCGAGGGTCACCGGGGGCTGTGGCAGCCTGAGCCACTCCAACGCAGGAGGCAAGTGGTGGTGGGGCCGGCCGTGGTGCTCCAACACTGGCGGCAGTTGCTGGGACCATACAAGGTGCTCCAGCACTGACGGCAGTTGGTGGGGCCATGCAATGAGCTCCAACACTGGAAGCAAGTGACTTGGCCATGCAGGGTGCTCCAACACTGGCAGCAGATGGTGGAGCCGCCGGAGGTGACCCACCACTCGCTGTTGGAGGGATAGTACCGTCCAAACCGCTCCAACACTGGCTGCGCGTGGTGGGGCGGCCCGAGCCTCTCCAACACTGGCTGCTGGTGGTGTGGGGACGCCCGAGGTGTTACAACTGTGGCTGCAGGTGGTGAAATTATGGCCAATGTTTCCAAAGTTGGTAAAAGCCTGGCTTTTAAAGCGAGTCTGGCCCAGAATTATGATGTATTGGGTCTTTGAATCGAACATATTTATATGTACCTTACCGTACGCTTAGATTAAGTACTAGTGGGGATTTTGAATATATAAATGGCGCTATTCTTAGTTTTTTTTTTCACTTTTGTTTAGTGTGTATTGATTATGATACGTTTTTCTTGATAAAATCAATACGTTTGACGAACTCCTCGTGTAACGACATCACTTGGGTATCACCAACACATTGCGCACGACCGGACGACCCTTGGCTATAGCAAGGGTCAGGTCGCAGACCAAAGGTCGTACTGTGGCTCTCACGAAGTTAAACCGAGAGAATGTTAATGAAAGCTTCTTGGAAAGTTTTATAGATGGTCAGTTTAGATTTAGAATTAAAGGTGAGTTTGTTTTCCTCATGGTGCAGGCCAGGAGGAGAGACCAGACAACAGCTTGGGATCTCAAGATAGATCAGCCTCTCCTATATATATATATATATATATATATATATATATATATATATATATATATATATATATCTGACTAAGGGTAATGATGGTGACCCAACCAGACTCCATTTAGACGTCCTCTGATTGTTTCTCAAATCACAGACGCCCGCATCATGCATCACTCTTGGCGAAGTCACGGTAAGATTCGGGAGCAGGAAGAGAAAGACTGATTTTATACTGTTTATCCTGAGTTCCCAGCTGACGTCACAAGTTGACGTCGCGTCACGTGCTTTTTTATTTTTTTTCCCACGGATATATTACATGTCCGATATTTTCTCAGGTCTGTCTGCTGGAGGAGACAGAAGTCCTTTTGTTCCTGGTTCTCCGTCAGGTTTCCCGTCGTATCAAGGTGTCGGGTGTTAATGTTATGTAGCTCACCTCTCCCAGGCCAGCCAGTCGTTGTTCGCTGAAGTTACTGTTGATTCACATTTTGCTTGCCATTGTTATTGTCGGTTACCTGGCTCTCCTGTCGATACCTACCAGGAATCACGCCGTTCATTTTTGTTTTTTTTTCCATTACCTTTTTATATATAATCTCAGTCTGTCTGACTATGTCTGTCAGTATGTCTATCTGTTCGTTTATCTATATGCCTCTACTTAACCACGTATATTATCACACTTCATGATTTTCTTGTTATTTATGTCAATCACTAATTAACACTTCTTAATATGTATTGATTTTTATTATTCGCGTTCTTATTTCTGATTTTTTTTTTTTTCAATCCTAAGCAGACATACTGCCATCCTCTCCTACCAGTTAGGACCCGTCATTATATTTCGCTTGTCTGGTCATTGTTCACTCGTTCTCCTTGACAAGGTGTTTGTCCCATTTGTGTATTAATAAGGCAACGAAGTAATTAGTAGTCATACAGTTCGTAGGTTGACTTGCATCATCAAGGTGTCCTTCACTGGATCCACGTGAGGCATTTAACCTCCAACTTATTGGGAGCTATAGTGTCCCTCTAGTCTCCTCTCCATCACTTTATTTTTTTTCTTTCCCTTTCACTTTACCTCAGATATGTTCAGAGACTCTTCCCCTCACATCTTCATTTATGTACAGCGTGTTGAAGAGTGAATCCCCAGGCTGGCCTCCTCGTCATCTGTTCCCGACAGTAGAACTCGTCGTGTCTCTGTTTTCCTCTCTGTGTGAGCCACGACGGCCTCGAGATAATGTCCACAGAGTTAGTCACAGGGTTCGGTCTTGTTTAGATCCTGGTTTGGTACCACCAGAGATACCTGATACACTGGGTGCGTGGTTAAGGAGAGATTAGATGCCTCATTACAGTCCCTGTCGTCTCATTTATCCTCATTTTCATGCACATTATTTACTTTAAAAGATTATATACATATTTATTTATAGATAGATAGACAGGTCGTTGGATGTTGTTCCTCGTTGATGTAATGTATTCTTGGTTTGATAAGTATTATTGGTACATCTTACTGCCCGCATCGTAAACAGGGGTTAAGGACCCCACTTGCCAAAATCAATCTCGAAAAAGAAAAAAAGGTTTACATTTACGTTTGATTTATCCAGCCGTAATGGGAAACTAGCTCAAGTTAATAAGCAGATAAATAGGCAGATAGATATGTTGCAATTTGGGCTTCGAATACATGTTCTAATTTAGCTTTGCGTGCCTGCACTCATGGGTAAGGCAATCCTTTGAGCAGGGACGTCCGATCCTTGAGCAAGACGGTGCGACCCTCACAGTATGATGGCCAGGACGTCGTAACCAAGGGTCGTAAGGTCATGCTCAAGGGTCGTATTGTCATGCTAAAGGGTCGCATCGTCTCGCTCAAGGGTCGAGCCGTTCTCTTCAAGGGGGATAAAGTAAGTTTGCGCAATTCCATGAGCAGGATTAAGTGATTCCGAAAATTAGCCCAGTCCTAATTCTGTGGGCAAACATTAGACATATTCTTCCGCACATAATTACAGTGGCGCCTCAAACTGCATGCTTCCCTACCGTCCGCTGTGAATTGTCAATTCCGTTCGGTCATTCAAGGAATGGACGGGTTTGGGAGGACTATTGCACTGGCATTAATTTTAAAGATGTACGCTTGAATAGAATCGAGAGAGAGTTTCATTAAAAGTGTAATTTGATTCGCGGATGTCGACTAAAATCATACCAAACGAGTTGTTTTCCCTTTGTACAACACTTACAGTGATGGATTTTACTTTCAAGAAAGTTTTAGAACACAAGAGAGGGGGCTTCCAGCTGTACGTGAAAGGCGACGTAGGGTTATAACGTTATGTATAATGCCTAGGCCCCGTTTGGGAGACTCCGGTAACTTCAAAAGGCTGCGCTACAATCACCAGCAGGGAAGTGGTGGTTTCCTTTGGAGTGAGAAGTTCCCGGACGAGACTGTCTGTACCGCTTTTCCTCCCGTGACAATAACCCAACCTTGCCGAAGGTGACTTTTCACTCGCGGTGTAACCCCATGCAGGTGGAGTCCGGTAGCAAGCAACGTAAAGCAAGTAGTAATGCGAACACCTCGCCTAACCCTCCGTAGGGACCGAGATTTACCTTACATTCAGCGCTGTAACAGAAATACACCTGTGTTCGTGTCGTCTGCAGAGGTCCACTTGGTGCGGCAGTGTAAGTAAGGTTGCGTTTAAATGGATTTCTTTTTTTCTCTTCGTTTTCTCGCATGAAAGTTCGTAAGGTTGTTCTTTTAACCTGTTTGCCTGTCATTCTTACTTGATGTTATCAAAAGATAATTTGAAAAGAATATTTATGAAAACTTTTGTCTGAGAACGACCTAAAAAGAAAAAGAAAATCCTTTTAGCGCACCAAGTGGACGAAAACAGTCGACCTTAACAGTGGCATATCTCTGAAACTACATTGGAAGTATGGTAAGTATCACCCGCTAGGGAGAGCATAGTGAGGTTTTCGAACTCTGATATTTTTTTTTTTTCAGTTTTACGTTATTTAACCCAACACTTTCCATGATCTTCATTGCCACACCGGCAGTCAGGTTATTCATTGACATAGAGAGAGAGAGAGAGACGCAAAAATTACGATCCGATGGCGTTAATGTATCGTACCGTTTGTCATCCGCCGTTCCAAAACATGCTAGTAAATATACTGAAGTTAATATCGTTGCAGACTTATAGCACACTTTTACCAGCTGTTCCTGGAGCCGGGTGGGGTGGGGTGGGGGAATTAAGAAGAAAAAAAATGTTCTGTAGATGAAGCATCGCCCATAGCTCGAGTCTTTATGGGGAGGCTAGGCTATCTACCAGGTCTTCAAGATCGCGCGAGGCCCAGGTCTTTATTGGAAGGCCACGTTGTTTAGTTGCGGTCTTTAAGATCGGTCGTGGTCCGAGTGTTCTTGAAGTAATTTACCAGGTCTTAAAGGCCACATTTACCCGACTTTTATAGAAAGACCAGGTCATTTAACAGGTATTTAAGGCCGAACGTAAACCAAGTTTTATTGAAAGGATAGGTTATTTACCGTCTCCAAACTGTGATTAGGAAGGAACTAATAGATCTCTTTGAAGCAGACAGGCAAGTGCAAATAGGTATTAGTTGAAACACTTTAAATCACATTGAAATGTGTAAAGTAAAACATGTATGTGAAAAAAATAACAAGATCAGCAGATCACAAGATATCATTGCTAGAATTAGGCTAAGCATTAGGTACTACTGTATAGGCGTTTTGGCCCACCCGGAGATATTGATCATGTGAATCGTAAAGTTTTTGGCTAGAGAATTGGATACAAACTAGAACAGTCAGACTTAAGGGGAAAAATAGTTTGATTCTAAATGAACCCTGCAAGAAATGTCACAACACCTTCTTATGAATAACGGAATACCTGGAATTATAAGATTGTTTCCACTTTTTGCCTCTGGTCGTTAACCTTAATATATGAAATACTATTAGCTCATGTACTGGAACAACTCTTCAACAATTTGTGTATTGCGTATGTGCACAATGGGACCTGACTTGACCCTTTGTGACCTCTGTAATCCTCGTGCCCTACAGCTCACAGGATGAGCATGGGATGCATAGTAAAGTACCCGCTGACAGTAGCGCAAGTCAGTCAGTCTTAAAGGCCGCGAACAACCCGAGGCTTATTGCAAGGCGAGGTTATATAGGTCGGTTAGAGTTTATCAAAAGGGAATGGCAGTTGATCGGTACCTCCGTAAGGCCTATCTCTGGAGGCTTGAATATATACTTAATTTAACGAGTCTGTTTTAGAATTTAGAATTCACAGAAATAAATGAATCAGGAAGTTGTCTTAGGCTATGTTATGACATAAAAAACGGTTACAGTCACCTACTTATGTGGTGAATATTGAATGGTATCGAAACAGTCACTCTCACCTACTTTTGTAATAAATAAGTAAATGATTTAGTTGAATATCTCCCAGTAACCCATCGAGAGTCCGGGACACCACACAGTGAGGAAAGGTGGAAGACGAGGGAACGCGGACATTAAATGTTATATTAGATGATTGATTGATGTCGTTGAATAATGATAGAACCAGGCATCATGTATGCCTGTTTGGGTTATTGACCATCCAGTGCTGATTGGTCGTAAACCCAGATATTGTAACATACTCGTTAAACGTATGATTTGGCAAAAAAATTTGTCATTCACTGGACGGTTTAGTCATAAACTCTCCTGATAATTGGCAACGCAACTCTCCCCCCCCCCCCCACCCATATAATGCGGAAGGCGTGTGTGTGGTGTTGCCATAAAGCGCCGGCCGAGTGTGAGGTGCGTGACTGCCTCAGCCGTACCGTATTTACCCTCTCGTGGCAAAGGGTACGACCCATCCACCCCCCCCCCCAGAGAACGACGGTGCGCTCCCATGAGCACGACGGTGCGACCTTTTGATGCGATGGTAGCTTGGACCTTTGGCATGACCGTTAAGAGTTAGTTCAAAGGTCAGGCCGCCATGGGTCATGGATTAGGTTCGTGTTCAAAAGGCTAACAACTTTCATTTTTTTCTGTGTTTCTTCTTTTGACAAGAAGGCAATATAATGAGTTGGTCACTCACACGCACAGGCGTTGGTCGTCGTTAAAATGAAGTTATGAGTGACAGTCATAAACCGTTTCCTGTGCTCCTGTAATATGAAACTTACGATACAGTAATTAGGATCTGTAATTTCTTAATTTCAGGGGCAGATGATATTTCTTAACTGTGAATGTTAGATGTTTCATGTATTTGAGTTATAATGATTATGATAATTAGCTCATGTGCGCCTTTGAATGTGAAGGGGGGAAAAAAGATGACTAAAGTTGGCTCCTTTCCCTGCTGGGGGATTCTGCCGACAGCAGCGGTAGGAGAGAGCGGGTGGCCGTCTTAATTGTTAGTGGCTTTGTAACAGCGGGACCATTATTAACCCGGGTTCCTGAAGAAGGTAAGGATCGTGGCAGTTAGGGCGCCTAAGTAGTCTTGGTTATGGCAGGGAAAAGATACAGTAACACACACACACACACACACTGAGGTTTAAAACAAAGGGAAAATGTTATATATATATATATATATATATATATATATATATATATATAGATATATATATCGCTAGTGCAGCGGGTGTT
>JAYMFT010205259.1:0-11605 GCA_038088735.1 Panulirus argus | reverse complement strand
CATGTATGTATATATGTGTGTATGTGGGGGGATGGGTCTTTCTTCATCTGTTTCCTGGCACTACCTCGCTGATGCGGAAAACAGCGATCAAGTATAATAAATAAATAAATATTAAAATTTTTTGTATTTTTCACCATTTCATGCATTAGTGAGGTAGTGCCAGCCAGGAATAGATAAAGAAATGGGCTCATTCACTCACATCCACTCTCAAGCTGTCATGTATAATGCACTAAAACCAGAGCCCTCTATCCACAATCAGGCTCCATGGACCTTTCCAAGGTTCCCTCTGGCCACTTCGTATGCCCTTTTTCAGCCCAGTAACAGAGCTTTGTCTCCTGTAAACCATGTTGCTCAAATTCACTGTATCCCATACATGCCTTTCACCCTCCTTCATGTTCAAACCCTAAGCCTTCAAAGCATCTTTCACTCCAACCTTCCAACTCTTCCTTGGCTTTTCCCTTTATGTTGTTCCCTCCACTTCTGATATGTATACCTTCATAGTCATCCTTTCCTCACTGATCCTCTCCATATGCCCAAACTGTTTTATCACACACTCATCAGCTCTTTCATACATACTTTTCCTACTACTGCACCTCTCTCTTACCCTATTATAGCTTCTGAACCCCCCTAATACCACATACTGTCCTCAGACATTTCATTTCCAGCACATTCACCAATTCTTTATATTTTTGTTTACGCCTGTATAACACTGTTGGAACTATTAAACCATCAGAGAGTTTTGACTGTTTCCTGAGAGTGAGAGGAGTTGCAGAGGGTTGTAAGTGTCTTTTGTGATGTGTGTAAGTATAGGCGAGTGAAGGTAAGTGCAAGTTAAAGTAAAGTATGGTGTTTGAAAGGAAACAGAGTGAAAGTTTAGTTTTTGCAAAACAATATAGAGTGAATGAAGAAAGTGTACTACACTGTGCTTTGGATATTGATTGGAGAAAGACTGGAAAAGGTAAGAGAATTTAAGTATTGACGAGCTGTCTTGGGTAGGTTTGGTGATATGGACGGTGAGATAAGGGAGAGAGCAGTACAGAGTAGAGTCATTGTGCCCTTTAATAGAATAATGAAGGGTAGTCGTAAGTGTGGTAGTGAAGAGAGGATTACCGGACAGCATGATCTTCCCAACCCTAGCTTATGCAGCTGAAACATGAACATGGAATGAGTCCCAGAGATCAAGAATCCAGGCTGTGGAATGAGCTATTTGAGAGCAGCATGTGGTATGACCAGATGGAATGAAGAAAGAAATGTGGGATATATGAGAGATATGTTATAGAAGGGAATGCATAGAGAACGAATTTTGGTATGGTAGAGTTGGTGAAATGCAATACTTTGAGATGGTTTGGATATGTGGAAAGAATGCATGATAGAGAGTTTACAAGCTCATTGTATGATAGTACAATTAAAGGGGTTAGTGTGAGAGGAAGACCATATGCCTCCCTGCATTCTTCCTGTGTCATGGAGAAATAAAGTGGAAGAATACTGGAGGGAGAAAAATGGTGGAAGAATGCTTGAAATAGTGGATGTATGTGAATGAGACAAGTAAGGACAGAGATAAGTGGAGACTCATTTGCTTTGGCCACCCCTTGATGAGAGATCCCAGAGGAAATGGACTTCATAAATATAGATAGACAGACTTTGAATTCTAGAATATATATATACTGTGGCTTTGTGGTGAACATTTGTACTGACCATTAAACTTTTTAGGGCTTTCTGTTTCTGTTTGCAGAACAAAGAATGTATGTTTTTTTATGCTCTCCAGGTCATCATTTGCTTCAGGAAAACAGCACCTGGATAGCTGCAATTTGTGATTCCCCCAAACCCCCTCCTTGCCGTGTAACTATGACGTTACCTGTGATAAATAATGCTCGTTGCTGTGTGTTTGCAATGGCTGGTCAAGGAAAGGCTGATATGGTGAAGGTGAGACTCATTTCTTTTGTGTATGCTTAAGTTATATGAAAGGAAATCTTGAAAAATTTCATGAAGAGAGTGGAGGTAGTTAAAATTTTCCAGAACTGAATACTGAATGTGGCTGCTTAGCAATGAATAAATAGAGGAATCTGCATTGTAAAAATGTGACAGTAAGTAATTTGACCTAGAATGTTTGTTGTAAATATGTGGGGTTTTATATACAGTACCTGCAAAAAGTCTGAGGAATGGGTATAAAAAAAAAATCATTTTCTTAATGTTAGTACTTACTGTGGCCACCACATACCTTCAAAACAGCGTGTATGCATCAGGGCATGGAGTCAGTAAGGTTTCTGCAGTAATCATGGTCATTTCCGTTCAACCAGATGTCTCTGATGGCTTCAAGGAGGCGAGGAATTGAAGAGGTGTTCCTTTCTTGAAGTTTAAGCTTCGTGTGAGACCACAGCTCCTCAATGGGATTCAGATCTGGAGAATTCTCAGGCCATTGAAGGATGTTCACTTGCTTGTCTGACAACCATTTCATGACCTTCTTTGCCATATGACATGGTGCACTGTCTTGCATAAAGAAGTTGCAGCTGTGGATC
Organism: Panulirus argus; assembly: GCA_038088735.1. Lineage (NCBI taxonomy): Eukaryota > Metazoa > Arthropoda > Malacostraca > Decapoda > Palinuridae > Panulirus > Panulirus argus. The sequence goes on along the minus strand of JAYMFT010205259.1, from coordinate 9,089 downwards.
CCATAAAAATTCATCATGTGGTCGTGAAGAACTTTAATGTAACGGTCTTCATTCATTGTGATGTTCTTGGGAAGCACATGAAATCCACCACACCCTAACTCTCCACTGAAGCAACCCCAAATCATGACCGAGTCTGGGTGTTTGACAATCATTTGCTCATGATGGGGGTTAAGGGGATTCATGTGTGAGGGACTTGCCACACCTTACTGCAGCATGGTGGAAAGTCAACTCATCGCTCCATAAGACCCTTCTCCTGTCCTCAACAGTGAAATGTTTGTATTTCCTTGCAAAACTGAGACGAGCATCATGCATCTTGCGAGTCAGTAGGGGTTTTTTGGTCAAGGAATGAAGAAGCAGGTTCAGTTGTTTTTGGCAGCACTCTTGAATGGTGTGTTCTGCAACACTTCCAAAGAGGGTGGAATAGGCTTGCTTCGATTGTTATGAAGTGATGCGTGGATTTATCAATACTTGCCTCTAGATAAGCTTGTCAGTAGTGGCTGAAGTCTTTTCGGAACACTTTGGTACAGATTTATGAGGTGTAACTTTACCTTGTAGGATATTCTTGGCTTTTGTAACGAGGCTGTATATGGCTGACTTACTCACCCCTGTATGCTGACAAATCTCCTCCACCAACATTTTTGCCTCCCTCAGGACAAGAATCCGAGTCATTTCTTGCTGGGTGAGGTTCTTGTGCTCCATTCTAAGGTGTGGGTGGGTGGACATGGGACGAAAAGTGAATGAAACAAAAAACGGGTCTTGTTAATCCAGTAGCTCATAATATGCCACCCCTCTCTATAGCTTGTCCCATGAGGCACTGATGCATTCCTTAGTCCATGGTGATGGGATCACCAGGGAGAGTTGCCAAGTACTAATTGAGCGAGATCTAAGCATTTGGTGGGCTGATAGACACAGAAATTTTGAGGACACCTAACCACACAACAAAAGGCCCCATATTCCTGACTTTCTGTGGGTACTGTACTTGTAGGAAAACAGTCCTCCAATAAAAACAACTATTTTTGTAGCAAAGGCTTTAGAGATTAACTCAGCCTGTATGGTGACAGTTATGTCCATAGAAAATATGTTACCAAGTGAAATGTTGCTTGTATCATACAGCTACATTCCACTTGGTAACATATTGAAACCCATTACAGGTTGCCCTTGCTTGATGTCACCCATTTAAACTTTTCTTTGATTTTTTGTTATTGCCTGTATGGGGGGGGGGGGGAAATCCAGTTACCAAAAAGATCCAAATAATGAAAAAAAAGGGAGGAAAATGTTTTAGTCCCCTCTTTGTATAGATTCACAGTGCCATGGAAAATGGTTGTAGTATATACAGTACTTAAAGAAAATGGAGATGCAAGGGTGGAGTGAAAAAGATTTTTAGTGACTGGGGCCTGAGCTGCAGGAGAGTGAATTTGTAGCGATTTGGTTTACATGGGGTGATGTACTGTTAAGGGATTGAATCAGGGTATGTGAAGCAGCTGGAAGAAACTATGGAAAGTTCTGTGATGCCTGGTTGTGGATAGGGGGCTATGGTTTTGGTGCATTGCACATGACAGCTAGAGAATAGACGTAAGTGAATGTGGCCTTTCTTCTTATGTGCTAAGGTTATCTTGCTAACAGTGGACAATTATGAGAAAAATGGACTAAGAACTCTGTCTATATGTATGATGCCCGTTCCCCCCCAGGAATCCCCTCTAGAGGATGGCAATGGCAAAAGAAACTCCATAATTGATGAACTTAAGTGTGGCTTCTTAGTCTTTAATGCCTCACCCATAACAGGCCACTGGCAGAGGGTACTCTAGCATAATTTCTCCAAAAGGCTCCTACCTAATGTTCCTACTGACTACTTTTACCTAATGTGTCTAACTAATGTTCCATCTACCACTTGTACCTTACATTTCAATCTACCACTTCTACCTTACATTTCAATCTACCACTTCTACCTAATGTTCCAACCTACTACTTCTTCTTAATACTTCCTCCTAATGTTCCTACCTACTAATTGTATCTAATGTTTCTACTGAATGCTTGTACCTAAATAAGATAGGTAACCAGATAAGATAGGTAACCAAAGTATTACTGAGCTGAGTCAAGATGGCTGAAACACATACATATTATTCATAGCTTAGGAGTGTTTTTATTTATTTTTTTTTTCAATTGTACAGTTTTGCATGGAAAATTTGATTTTTTTTCCATACTTGATTACCTCTTCCCACATTAACGAGGTAGCACCAGGAACAGATGAAGTAAGGCTGATCTGTTCACATCCTTTCTCTGACTGTCATGTGTAATGTTTTGAAACCACAGAATGTAGCCCAAAATTACATATTCTTTAGTGAGCAGTTGTCATCTCTATTTTCTTTATTGCTCAGTAAAAATCCTTTCATAATATCTTCACTAGCATTTTGTTAATAAACTGGGCCATTAGTGCTGTTACCTACTTGTAGCACTCTTGCTACTATTTTGTACATTTATGTATTCATTTTTCTTCTCACATTTTGCCGTTTCCTGCATTAGCAACTTAGCACCAGGAGCAGAGGAAGAAATGGCCTCATTTGCTTACATTCACTCTCTATCTGTTATTTATAGGTAAATAACCTGTAATTTATAATAGCATAATCAGTAATACTTCAGTTGACATCAGAAAGGTCACCATCTCGAATGTTTTGATATCAACAGCATCATCAATTAATAATTCCTGTAGTTTAGAAATGTAATTGAGTGGATGAGAAAAGAATTAACATTGATCATATATGAATATTTATTACTTTATTACTATCAAAAGTATGGGAGGGTATTACATAGCATGGATGGAATGGATCAAGAAGAGTGTGAGTGAAAGGAAAGCTTGGAATTGTGAAGTATGCATAGGTATGTGTATATGCATCTATGAATATGAGGACTATGCAAGACACTGATGAAGTGAAGCATTTCTGGAAAAATTTGAATGACTGTATAAACTGGTTTAAGGAGTGGAAGGTGGTTGGAATGGGTGATATGAATACGAAGGTGGGATGCTATAAAACTGGTGAGAAAGTTGGTAAATGGGGAGTGTCTGAAGTAAACAAGAATGGGAGTTATCTTGTGGAAGTCTATGTTGAGATGGATTTATTCCTTGCAAACACCCTTTTTCAGCACAAGGTGATTCACATATATATGTGAATGAGATGTGATGGAAGGGAAGAACAAAAGGGTTTGACTGACTATTTGGCAGTGGATAAAAGGTTGTGCTGGATGCTAAGGTTGTGAGAGGATTCATTGAAGATTCTGACCATTTTGCAGAAATGAGGAACAGGGAGAAGTGGAGGTATGGTGTAAGGAAGAATGGAGAGGTAAAATAGTTAGCAAGGGAGAAGATGAACCAGAACGAATGCAGGGATGAGTATTAAAGAAGGGTGACAGAAAGTTTAGATGAATGAAAATGCAGGAAATGTAGGGATGCAGTCATGTGTGAATGAGGTATTTAAATTGTTTAGAGGAAGATTGTTAAAGGTTGTAGAATTAGCATTTGGATACAGTTTGTGAGCTATAAGAACAAGAGGAGATATGTATGCATGGTGGATAGACAAAATTAGGAAGGCTGTGGAAAAGAAGAAAAAGGCATATAAGGTAGATTGCTTGAAAGGAATGTGCCTGTGGACTTTCAGCAGAGGAGATGGGAAGGATATAAGATGTTCAAGCAGAATGTTAAGAGGTTGGTAAAGAAAAGCAAAGGAAGAGTAAATGAAGATTTTGGAAGAAAGTTGAGTGAAAAGTTTAAGGTAAATAAGATATTGCACTGGAAAGAGGTGAAATAGGAAAGGGGTAGATGTAAGAGTGGAAACGAAAATGCAAGAAATAAGGATGAGGAGTTGCTAAACCATAAGGAGGAAGTGAAAGGAATACGGAAAGAGTATTTTAAATAACTAATGAATGTGGGAGGTGAGGCAGCAGTTGTTACATATATGTGTATGGAGAATGGAAGGAAAAGGATACAAGTGCAGGGCCAATAGTAGGAAGTGAGGTAAAAAGTGCAATAATGAAATAGAAGGTAGGAAAGGCTCCTGTTGTGGATAAGATTACAGCTAAATTGATGAGGTATGGAGGAGAAAGTTTGATGAGTGGATACATTTAATGAGCAAATTAACCTGGAAACAGAAGATTGTGACTGAGGATTGGTTGAAAGCCATTATTGCTCTTTTTTTTTTCCCCCCCAAATGAAAAGGTGTTAAGGACGAATATAGAAATTATAGAGTAACAAGACTATTAAGTATACTAGGAAAATTGCATGCAAGATTGTTAATTGATAGAGTGATGGAAGTGACTAAATGCAGAATAAGTAAGGAGCAAGGGGGGTATTAGGAAAGGCAGGGATGTGTGGCTCAGATTTTTGCAGTGAGAATGACTGTGGAAAAGTATTTAGTGAAAAGATAAGAAGCTATATGCAGCTTTTATGGATCTGGAGAAAGCTTTGTAGGATGTGTAAATGATATATAAGGTAGGTGGACAACCTTTGGATGGTGTAAAAGCCTTTTATAGAGGAGTAAGTGCATGTGTATGAGTAGATGGACAGTTGAGCAAAAGCTTCTTTATATATATGGGTGTGAGGCAGGAGTGATAAGAAATATGAAAGCAAACCTAAGGAAAAGGGATATAGCAATGGAGTGTAGCAGTGAGGTATGGTGGCCAGTGACAACACTGTTTGCGGATGATACTGTATTGTTTGCTGAGAGCAGAGAGGAGTTACATAAGGCTATGAGTGTGTTTTATGGTGTGTGTAAGCATAGATGATTGATATTAAATGTGTGTAAAATTAAGTTAATGGTGTTTGAAAAGAAATAGGGTGAAAGTATAGATTTTGCAAACCCTATAGAGTGAGAGATGAAGGTGTACCAAACTGTGTAAAAGATATGGAGTGAGAAAGACTGGAAGAGATGACAGAATTTAAGTATTTGGGTAAATTTGGTGATATGGAAGGAGAGATAAGGGAGAGATCAGTACAGGGTAGAGATATAAGTATGGAGTGAACAAAGGATTAAGGGACAGCATAGTCCTCCCAGCTGAAACATGGACATGGAGTGAGTCGCAGCAGTCAAGAATTCATGCTTTGGAAATGAGTTATTTTAGAGGAGCATGTGGTATGGCTAGATAGAAATTAAGAAAGTAGTGATGGGGTATACAAGAGATTTGGTGTGACAGAATGCAAAGAGTAAGAATTTTGGAGTAGTAGAGAGGGTGAAATATAAAACTTTGAGATGGTTTGGGCATGTGGGAAAGAATGCAAGATAGGAAGTTTATTAGTAGAGTGTATGATAGTATGTTTATAGGGGTTGATGTGAAAGAAGACCATTTGTGACACGGGGAAATAGAGTGGAGTATGTTTATAGGGGTTGATGTGAAAGAAGACCATTAGTGACATGGGGAAATAGAGTGGAAGAGTAGTGGAGGGAGAGAAATGGGGGAAGAATGTGTGGAATGGGGTATATGAGGGAGTTGTTTGTGGAGAGGGATAAATGGAGATTCTTTTGCCATGGCCACCCTCTTGAAAGGAGAATGAAAGGGAATAGGCATCAGAAATATAGATAGATAGATAAATTGATGGTAACAGTGTATTGTAATATTCGTAAATGATTGAGTCTTTTGCCACACCGCCAAGTGCAATCTTGGTCACAGTTGTCAATAGATGGCTTCGATATCAAAGCATTCAAAATGGCAACCTTCTTGATGTCTAATGAAGTGTTATTGAGCATATTTTTATTAAATTATAGGTTATTAATTTATTAAAACACCTCCTTTCTATACATAATTGTGTGAAACATTAACTAGAAGTGGTACAGGTAGGTAACAGCACTTATGGTCATCCACTGTAAGGGTAGTGCCCACCACCAGACAATGGGATACAATGGCTACTTGCTTACTGTACCTAATAAAGCTAATGAAATATTACTACTGCGTTATTTCAAGAACAATGTATGAAACAGAAAAAAAGTGGTTGTTGATGGACAAATCCCAAGCCAGACAACAATGAACTGTGGAGATTCAAGGTCAGTGAAGTGTGGAAAATGTTGATTTTGCAATAGGCTTAAACTCCTCCTGTGAAACAGAGAAATAAGTGTACATTACAATTAGAAAAAAAAAATCAAAGGAAACTTCATTAGACGAGTTGATTTCCCAGAAGAAAGCTTGGTAGACTGAATGAGGGTAAAAGTGATTGAATTTAGGTAAACCAGAGTGTCTAGGATTTGCTCAGTTTTACAAGAAAAGAAACAACAGATCATCTGCTTTTATGTGGATTTCAGTACTTGATCATGGGTACTGAGAAAAGTATGGATCTGCTGCTTGTTTTCCATATTAGCTTGAAAATATTTTGATTGATGTTGTTTGTGAATGTATAACATAAATTCTCTATGGTATTCAATCAATTTCAGGTTGAAGTATATGTTAATGAACTGCAGGGGTTTCGTGAGGGTGGCATCTGAAAATTAGGGTACGAATTCATAGAATGTCACTAAGTTTTCTCAATAACAAGAGTTTAGGGAATTATTTTTATATTCTTTTCAGTGAATATTGAAGTATTTATTATAAGGTTTTTAATCAAGATGCTTTTTTAATGATAATAAAGCAAAATAATACAAGATTCTTATCTTATTCCAACAGTTCATGGTCACTTTATAAGGAGTACCAAGTTTTCAAATTCTTAATGTGCCATATAAGTGAGATCTACTTAACTTGAAAACATGAAAATAGGTATTATAAAGGCCAAATACACGTAGTGTCTTAAGCATCACATACTGAAATGGATTTACTTACTTTGAAAGGTGTAACAGTCTGTTCATTCCATCCCCATCCCACTCCACCACCACTTACCTCAGTCCCTATCACCTGCATTCTCCATAAGGATCGTTAAAGATCTTCTAATTTACCAGTAAAATGGCAACCGTTGTGGAATCAGGGTCTACTTTACATCATGATAGAGTGTTGCATATTGAGGGTAAGCTGTTATGAGTATACTCCATACACAAGAATTAGATTGGGGAAACTTTTGGTCTGGAATGTAACCCCCCTTTTAACATGGATTTCCATCACTCATACAACACATTCTACTAGAATGACTGATTGCCAAGAATGTTACCCTGTCATTCTGCGAGGACCCCTGTATGCAGAACTTGAATCATTTAACACTTAAAAAAAAAAAAAATGGAGAGAACTGTTGAACTAGGATATGAATAATTTGGAACTTTCTAAGTATTCTAAATAGGGATTGGATGATTGACGGCTTTAAGTCCTGTGTGACTTGATTGTGTTATTGGCATTAACCAAGTGGCAGGGATTTGTCAGAAATTAAGGGAATTGCAGTATGGCTGATTAAAACTTACAGCCATTCATCATTTATTGGTACAGGTTGAGCATCCCTAATCCGAAATGTTCCAATATCCAAAACTTTTTGAGCAGTATTACAAGTGGAAAATTCCACAGTTAAACTCATTATTTTTTCATTGTATTAATGGAATTTCTTATTTTTTTATTGTTAAGTACATATGTGTGAATAAGTGTTTGAAAATGATTGCTTATCAATAGCATATAAATTCAGAGTCAGAAGGTGATGCCAAACAACCAGATTGTCCACATGGGCAGCTGAGGTTGTGACACCTCAGCTTTCTGATGGTTCAGTGTTACACAAACTTCATTTCATGGGCAAAATTATTAAATTATTGTATAAACTACCTTCAGGTTAAGTGTATAAGGTGTATATGAAACATAAATGGATTTTGTGTTTAGACATTGGTCCCATCCCCAAGATATCTCATTATGTATATGCAATTAATGCAAAATCCGAAAAAATCCAAAATCCAAAACACTTCTGTTACCAGGCATTTCGGATAAGGGATACTCAACTTGTAACATGAAAATGGCTTTGAGCCTTATTTTATTCAAGATACAACAAAGAATCTCATTCTTTAATAAATAAGATTGTAAATTTTTAAGTGGTATACAATTGTACTGGGGGTACTCCATGATGACAGAAGTTGCATTCTTAAGATGTTCTCAAAAAATGGCATGACGCAAATGGGTTACTTTATTGGTGCCTTGTGTGTTCTAAGAGAAATGGGAGGCATCCTGTTCAGTTATCAGCATAAATATGTTCCCATTTTTCAGCTCTGTAGTAATGGAGGAAGTCAGAATCCACTGACATATTTCTGATGCACCTGGAGTTTGTTTACCTTGGTTAAGCCTTGTGGTGTAAATTGGCATTTGGCTACACAGTGTTAGAAATTTGAACACTATTTAAGGTTAGGGTGTTTCAAGCCATGGCTTAATGCATTTCCCAGAAGATGGAACTTGGTTTAGACATTTACCACCACCTGTGAAGAAGGTACTTCTGAGGCATATCAGCTGCTTTAAATTTCAAGTTTACATTTAATATACCAAGTGTCCATTGCCCACTATCAATCAAACAGGCAGTAGAACAGACTGTTTTGCCTATGACTGTACACTGGAAAGACCTACAACACAATAGTTGATGTTTTACATACACTAATTAAGAAGGGAAAACAGAGAGGGTAAAGCACAAGTAATGAGAAATTTAACTTTATGGGGACAAGAAGACATTATAGAAGGATTGATGAAGCTTATGAATGGTAAGGATATGATTTATTTATTGCTTGTATTATTTGATCATTCAGTGTAGTTCCAGTCTTTGTAAATTAAATGATGGGAGAAATTGCAGTTATGGTATGTTCATGTAGGTAATTGTTATGATTTTAGAATCTCTCTTGTAAAAGTACCAACACCTAAAAGACATAGTTTGTTAATGTTACATTCTTATTCAGCGTATACTTGGAGATGGAGAAGCATTGCCCACTGGGATGGTGAAGCCTGTCAGAGGAGAACTGATTTGGATATTAGATGAAACTGCAGCATCTAAACTTTGAAGGTGAAACTTTGTGTCTCATATAGCTCAGTATTTGTTAAATTAGAGTACATAAGGGCCTGAATTTTGTTCTGAAAATTTATAATGTGTTGTTGCACTCTACAGTCTCCACATTCTTATATATATATATATATATATATATATATATATATATATATTTTTTTTTTTTTTTTTT
>JAYMFT010205248.1:0-11605 GCA_038088735.1 Panulirus argus | reverse complement strand
GTGTGTGTGTGTGTGTGTGTGTGTGCTTATATCTATACGGTTACAAGACTTTCTCCTGATATAGAACAAAGTGTTGTCTTAATGCTTCATACCAATAAATCAATTTTCAGCGCGTATTTTACTTTACTGTGATGCCCTTGCCTGGAGTGGTCGGCCCTGTTGCTGCAGTGGTCAGCGAGTCTTAGGCAAATACAATATATTTTAAGGCTGTGGTTGACTGGGAGGCACACGAACTCTAGACCTGGTTAGGGCAGTCTCCCCTCGCCACACCTGCTGGCTTTCTCTTTTGATTTCAACCATCTGTTTATTATGCCTCGTAACCTTAATAGTTGAGATTCCACATCTGCTTTGAGAACAACTCGAGATATCCCAGCAATGTGAGGCTCGTGATCGTATCACGAAGCATCGAGATGTACTTATGGGCAGATAATGATATTCACTTTTACCTTATTAGATACAAGGCATAATATCTTCGTCTCCCGTCTTGCTTAACTTATTTGGCTTAAGATTAAATCTTACCTTCGCTGCTGCTTGCTTTACAGTGTCGCCGGGCCACTTCTTCCCCGCACAATTCGGTCGGAACCAAACCAATTAACAAGGCAACACTATTGATTCTATGTAATCAAGCAGTAATCACTTTCATAACCCGATATCATATTGTCAAGTAATCAGCAGAGTAAACATATTCTCATCATCATTGTATCAAGTTATCGAATTGAGGATAACTTAGTAGATAATTACTTAGTGTGATAAATGAAATCCTATCTAGATACAGTTAACATTCCGTATCATGATATACCAAATTGCTGTAATTACTTAACATGTTGTAACATAAGAAGTTGTAACGACAGAGTAACTGAGGGCAACATACAGCACTCTCACAACAGGTGATTCGACGAATTGTTGTCATGCCAGGTTTTGCTGCCAGATCATCACACATCAAAATGCCATGCGTGGCAACACTGTATAATACTGCAGGCTGATGAATGATACTTCATACATGTACGCACAAGAGGAAGATAATACTTTTTTTCTCTCTCTTTCAGTGTATATCGGTGCCAGAGAAAAATAGAAATAGAGATTAATTTTTTCATTGACAGCAAAAGAGACTTCAAGACTAAAACTACTGACCCCATGATCTTCGAAGATCTCTAATGATCTCCTTATGGTTTGCCTCTATATAAACCGGTATTTTGTCTTAGAATGACGGTGCTGCCTTACGAGAGTGACTCGGCCTTTCATACAAATCGATGACTGATTCGGTGATGACGGTCTTTTGCCTTGATGACTGATAAAAATGTAACTTAGCAAGGTAACACCTTCGAAGGCCTTTATGGAGTTCCTTCGTCCAAGCTTCACATTGTCTCAGAATTATATCAGCTGCCTAGTCATCACGGTGAGTGAGCACAGTGTTTTAGAATTGAGTCATAACCTGCAGAGTAAACAGTTTGAGAGAAGTTTTACCAATATTCTCTCTCTGGCATTTAGTATCGAACATGTGCTTCTGAATTATGAACGAGGCATGATGCCCAAAACATGAAATTACCCTTGCCAAAGAGTCCGGCCCTTAATAACTAGCAACAAGATAGTGATGCATAATCCATCTGTGATATTTGCCTTTGGAGGGTTCCAGCAAGAGCAGGGGCTGGAGCAGTTCAGGCTCCTGAAGTCTTCTCTCTCGCTCATGAGGAACGTTGATGATGTCATATTTCGCACCTTATCCTTCTCTAACGATACCCTCTACCAGTAATCTCATTCTTAGCGTCTTCTGGGGTATAAATCTTCCAACGAGTTCCTTCTTTTGCAGTTTCTACGCTACAGTTCTTTTTTTTTCAGAATTACCTATGTCTTCCATAATACTCTTTTTTTTTATTGCACATCTTGCCACCGAAAATCCCTCTTCTTCTTTCATGCTTCTTAAAGTATTTAAGGTATTTAAGTCTTAAGTCTCTGTAGTTCATTGGTGCATCCCCATTTTGAATACTGTTTAGATTTGGTCACCCTTCTTGAAAAAAGGCATAAACAAAGTGGAGAGTACAGCGTCGAGCTATCAAGATGGTTCTTGGGCTGAGAAACAAATCCACCTAAACGACTTGAATCTGCTTATAGTTTAGAAAAGACTTGATTAGTCTGATTTCACTCGTAGTAATGGACACAGACTCGTAGGTAAACATTCTATCTCGAATGAGACTAAGTACTTCAGTTAGATCGTAAAAATACGGAATGATCCACCAAAAAGAGTGGTTGAAAGCAGTACTATACGCAGATACATTTAAGAATAAACCATAAATATTTCGCTTCAAGTCCATGACTAACATTATTTGTGCCTCCTTAGTCACACTGAAAACCTACAGGTTTTTCCTCATTAATTTATCTGTATACCTTCCAACTTTTACAACACTAGTCTGTGTGTTTCTTATATCTTCTACTATCACAAACAACCTCGCAGGGACCTATTGGTCTCTTGCTGTTTGAATTCCTTTGTATTTCTTTGTTACTGTGTACAAATATCCTTCGCGCCAAAACAGTCTCTCCCATTCCTTCAACACTTCTGTCTTATACTTGCTTCATGCTTCCCTATTGCTCTCCAGTTGTACACACATTTCTTTCTAAAAACCTCCTTGAGCTCCGTCCCTTAATATCTTCAGAATCCCCCCGCATGTGACATTAGAATCCGCCCCACATTCTTAAGACCTTTCCCCAGCCTGAGGAAACCTACGCACAACCACTGTAGAGCCGGCACCTCCCCCACCTTGCCTTACCATCCTTGCTCTGACCCTCACCCCATCGTCGTTAAAACTGACATCCCCCCCCCCCTCCTTCCTCCCTCCCTATACCTCCTCCCTCCCTCCCTATACCACCTCCCTCCCTATAGAACATCGACCGAGGTAAGGGGGCAGTCCCCCCCCCTCCTCCCCCCCCCACACTACCCCCAGCGTGTTGTTGACGTCATGCTCTAAGCTGTCAGTGCTGGGGTCTGTCTCTTGTTTCTGGCTGTATGGTATCATCAGACAGGGTAACAGGGAGTGGGGCCCAGGATTGGTTAATCAAACTGCTTACCCTGATCACATAACGCCTTCGGCAAAGCATCAGCGACAAACAGATTTTGTGGCTGCGATGGGTAATGGGAAAGCATGGGGCTTAAACCCTGAACTTAACGAGCTGGAGGTATGGCTTTGGAGAAAAGTGTTGGGAGAAGCGTAAGGTGAAGTGGAGGCGTTGCAGGGGAAGTGTACTGCTTTAGAAGCGTGGTTTTGCCGCGCTGTAGGAGCGGTAGGGCGGCCTACTGCGGCGTATAGGTGGTGTAATGATGTGGTTGACGTGTTGTTAAGGTTTAAGGACAGTTTGGTGATCCCGTATGTTGCATTTGGTAAAGGAGTAAGTAATCCTTGAATGAAGGATGACTAGTCTAGTTGTAAGGTGTGTAGGAGGGAAGTGTGGTAGTGTGCGGGAGTATACTGCGGCGTATAGGTGGTGTAATGATGTGGTTGACGTGTTGTTAAGGTTCAAGGACAGTTTGGTGATCCCGTATGTTGCATTTGGTAAAGGAGTAAGTAATCCTTGAATGAAGAATGACTAGTCTAGTTGTAAGGTGTGTAGGAGGGAAGTGTAGTTGTGAGCGGGAGGCGTGTGGCTTGCAGGTGTGGTGTGTAGTATAAATGTGAGTAGTAAGGGTTAGTCTGGTTGATGTGTGGTGTAGTGCTCAGGAGTTTGTTGTTGCGCTGCTGATATGATTGTTGCCACCGTACATAGTAGAGGTGAGTATGGCGCATAGTGGTATATATAGTATGTAGAGGAAGTGTGCAAGTTGTATGGAAATGTGCGAGTAATATGCAGAATGTACTGTTGTGTGAGAAGGTTGTGGCGTTGTGCGGTGATGAGATTGTCTGAAGTTGTTTGTGTGCTTAGTGGTGGATGTATGAGTAATATGATATGATGATCTCCTGATATGTGATAATGTGTCATATTCTCCTCCTAGATATAGTGCGTTGTGTCAGACAGGCTTTTAAATAATTTCCACGATACCTATCACAGTGAAAATTAGTGTCAGTATAAGTTATTCCTTTTTCTAAGTGTTGTAAGTTAAATGAGTTAAGTCCAATTTTTAAGTTAAAAGAGGAAGTTGTTGGTTCTCTCTCAGACTGAAGAGCAGTGTTATTTGATGCTTTAAGAAATTCAGGAGATAATTGAAATTGATAAAGGTAACCTTAACAATAGGTCTTATAATCATGTGATTTGTAGTTGTTAGTGGTTATCAACATCTAAAGGTCATTACGCCAGAGTCTGCACCATACGTCAAAATATATACTGTACAAAAGACTTATGTACTCTCCTATCTATGCCAAGTAAGATGTATACTCTCTGTGGAATTAATATATGTGAAGATGTACGAACTGAAGATTTGGAGTACACTTTTAGATGAATCTTTCGTCACATATACTAAATATATGTAGCAATCATGGGGCCTTGGGGTGGAAAGATCGAGCCGATGGCCCGTATAATTTTCATGCCAAGATCTGTTATCCTCTGCCCCATTTGATGTCGTAGTCGAACTTCTTTTCCACGTAGATTGGTCCGCTAGTTGTCTGGAAACTGGCCCTATTCTTACAGCGTATGCAGAGAATCGCTTCCTGTAGGAGAGTGCATATTAAGACATACGAGTCCGTTTGTATACGTAATGAGGGGTAAATTAGATGTTAATAAAAAAAACTAGAAATTCATTTACTGTGTCTGAGGTAGCTGATCTCCGATGCCTTTTGCCTTCATTAAGTTTTGCAGTTGTATTTATTGATACAGCTTTGAACATCGGTGATGCAGGTATATAAGATGAGATTACATCCCAAGTTCTTTAGACCTGTTTCTGGTTAACACGTGCTGAGATTTACGGATAGAATTACTTACAACATAACAGGTGGTTCCAATTATGTCACATGACCTGCGAGGATGGTGTTGAGGGGTCTGGCACCCGGCGTTGGTGGAGGGGCTTCATGGGGGCGACCCCCGGGGGGAAGATTAGCCGCAAGAGGCCGGGAAGAGGCCGCATAAGTACCTGGTATGAAGAGCTGCACGATGTCCGCCGTAATCTGGTTTTTATGGTCTCGCGGTAAACGTGGAAGCCTTCGAGTCGCGTTCATGGCATCATTATATCGGCCAAGGAGAGACGCAGACCCAAATTTCGAGATTACAGTTAGTCTGGCTTCCCTCAAACTTCGTCTTTTAGTGCGCATTAAAACTGGGGGCAGCAGTAAAGATCAGGACATTGTGTCGCCAGCATTCTGACTCCTGGTAATTACTTGTGTGTACGAGGAGGCGGACGCAGCAGCCGTCTCCCTCCGCGCACCAGCTCACCCCAGGCCCAGGCCGCCCCACTAGAGCCATCTGTTGAGGGAAACTTTAACTCAGCACTCGGATGGGCCCTACAGCTATGTCCCCACATCCACCCCTACCTCACCCCTCACACACACACACACACCTCTTGAACACTGCTCTACCTACTTCCACATAATTATAGAAGATGGGTTCCATACCTCCACAACCATCCCGAGTACCTTCAGCAACAGTTGGGGAAGGGGCTTGCGTTCCACCGGTCGCTTACACACTCAAACATATCTCAATAGTCGTGGGAACACATCTCCTGTGCTGCTGGTATCAGTTTATTACAATAGTCTGCTGTCACCTCATTGGTTCAATAGCAAAGTGTTTTCTCTCAAGATGATACGTATCAGGTGATGTATGCTAACAGGTGTAACTGAACAGATGTGTCATGGCAAGTGTTTCCACGCAGATGTGACCAGTCACTTCGTTCGCGAAATGCATCGCCACAGATGTGTCATGACATAAATGCTCAGGAATATGTGTCCCTCTAAATGTGTGATAAGATATTTATCCTTACGATTTGTTTTCATGTCTTCGAAGATGTATCCTAATGATTCTGCCTTCCTGTATGTCGATGTCTCCCAACAATTACAGCCATACAGGTGTTTTCCCTCACAGGTGTGTAGTGGCAGAAGTGTTCTTTGTCTGTGTTCGTGTGTTTGCTCTAACTGGGGTGTTTGTGCAAATGCTTCATCTCACATATGTGTATTTTTGACGTGGCCTCTCGTATGTACCCTCACTGGTAAATCATTTATGCTGTCCTTGCTGCTGTATTGTTGCAAGCAAGTATTGTTATTATCCTTCAGTCTTTCTAGACATGTACTTACGTACCTATAACTGTACTTCCGAGGCCATGTCCTTGTTGATGCAACCTCACACGTGATTCCTCACTGATATGTTATCACGTATCTATTGTATGTACTAACAGGTATATTTTGATGATATATCATTGTTGGTGTGTCTTTGCAGGTGTGTTCTTGCAGGTGTGTCCTTGCTGGTGTGTCCTTATGATTGTGGACATTGTGTTTCTCTTGATGAAGCGTTTCACCCAGTACGTTCTAAGTGGTGTCATCTTGCAGGCATATCCTTCGTGGTGTGCCTTTGCTGGTGTCCTCGTTAGCGAGTTTTCGGTTACATATCCTCGTGGTACCCTTTCACTTCTGTTTTTTTTTTTATGTTTGTATATCACAATGGCTGTCTCCTCGTTAATGCTTCCTCCTTCGCATACCCTCACTGGTGAGCTCCAGTTGGTATGTATACCTACATATGTGTCACTGACGGAGCGTCTGCACTGGCGAGTCCTCGGCGCTGTATACGTTCTCGTCCGTATGTTATGGTTAGTGCGTCCCTGTTGTTTTGTCCTCGATGGTGTTATTTCGTTTGCGTGAGCTGCTCTATGTGGCCCCCGTGCAGGGGTGTCTTCGTATGAGTTAAGAGGTCATCCGCACGATCACACACCCGCTAGTGAAGCCATTTAGGTCATTAAGTTAGCGTATTTAGAAATCAGTTCGTACACTGATGCCACCCTGACTCGCCACGGAAACGCGTGAACAGTGTTGACTTTGGCGTGTTTAGCTGTTGGACTGTCTACGTGAATCATAATGATATTGTGTGCCTTAGAATTAGCTTAGAAAGACCGTGAATACGTACATACACACACCTTGCGGATGCAGGAACGCGAGCGAATGTCTCATTATGTCTTGTAAAGTATTTCTTAACAATGGCCTGATCTGTCCGCCAGACACTGCATCCATTGCTGTTGTGACAAAGAGTTTCTCAACCCACGGTTCGTGACCCTAAGTTGGATCCCCATCGAGACTTTTGGACAGCTGTCAAAACATATCTGTTGTAATGCCGAAGTCGGCAACAGCTCTCCCGCGTCAATGTATATTTTGAAAGTATCATTAAACCTGAGTTGTTTTAATATCTTTTGTTATTTTCAGCAACTCCAGTTCTCTCAGTTACTTTAGCCGCCTGGTTTGGATAGATATCTAATCATAAATAAGCCGCTTTATTCTGGGCTGGTGTCGCAATTGCTTTGAAGAAACTGAAATGGGATGTCACTGAAAGCTGAGACCCTTGTGCTAAAGTCTTCAGTTAAACCTTTCATCATCATCATCTCTCCTCAAGACCACTTGCCATGGTGCTGTGTCTGCCACACCCATATTACTCAGTCCATCCTCACCCTCCTCCACACCGTGAACTCACCCACATTTTCTTGTCCAGAGACCTACCCATCGTACCCTCACAGTCTTATGTAACTCCTTTTTTTTTAATTTCTTGCTTCAGAACTCAAACGATCTCCCTCAAGGTTAGGATTATTCCGTCGCCTGGCCTATCCTTCCTGTTCTACCTCTTCCCTTTCACACTTACGTAGTTCTACGTGTTCTAACTCATCATGAGTACTATTCATATACATGCAATAGCAAAACAAAAATGAAGAGCACGAGGTCTTTGTGTTTTCATATATTCAATGGTTAATTTTCAAATCGCCCGTAAAAATTCGGCAACACAATTATGAACAAACTTTCGCACAGAATTCATTCACCAGAAAATAATCCTATAAATGTTGAAAAAGAAAACGTGAGTCAGCTGCCACTTTTTCTTTTCTTCGATGGTGTTTTCAACTCACATCTAAGCTGAGTACATCTCTTACGTCATGTGCAGTTCTTTATCTGTCCCAGACTCATGCCGCATGATCTTTAGCGGCTCCATATGACAACTTGTCTGTAAAATAAAAGTTCATATACAAGAACCAGATGTGCAAGAGGGAGGGTTTTGCTTTCATCTACACTAGAAAAAAAGGGGAACTATTGAATCACAATTTTGTTTTTATGTACGAATGAAATGTCTGTATTGAAATACAGGACTGCAATAAAAACATGAGTATTAGAATAGGCTTCTTGTAATTTGATATTTTTTATGAGACCAAGAGAACACATAACTTATAATTCAGCAAGAGAAGATTACGTACCCATATCAGTATGTACATACAGGAAGGGACGTGTACACTGCGCGCCATCCTGTATATATGTGACATGTTAGGGTCAACATTTCATACTTCATATCTACATCTACATTAATGTTAAAAACATTGGTTTTAGTTCTGTTTGTTGCTACGTATATAATATTTTCTTCTTTCAAGGCTATACAGCTGCAGCAGCTTTTTTATACTCTCACAGTAGTTCCCACTCGTTCATTCATCTGATTTTGTTACAGTACTCAGGTGACGAGTTCAGAAATCATGCAGTTTGGGAATCTAACCTCAAAAGATTCATTGAAAGAGGACGATCATATTTCCTGGGAACCTCAAGCATTAAGACGCAACGCAGTTAATATTCTTCCTGTGATTAACAACTAAACTCGAGATACGAAGGTAAGACTTATATTTTTATTATTCATATGTTTCTTCTTCTAAGTCATTGAATGTTACTGTTTAAAGAAAATCATCTTCACTTCTGTCATACATCTGTGTCCTCGACAATATGTCGAGGACACAGATGGATGATAAAAGTGTGTATCAAAAACACCTGATACAGATGTAATGTTGTGTTTACGTCTTTAAAAGATTCAGTATGAAACATATACACATAAATTTTTCATCGCCTTTATTCCAATATAATGGTCCTCGGGCACAGCACTATCTTGCTCTGGAATCAGGCTGTCTTTATGTAATATACTTAATACACTTTGTGTCACAGAAGCTTTCAAACTCTACTTATAATACGCTTTCAATTAAGAAGTTGTAACCTAAGTTGAGAGCCGATGTATTCATTAGCATAAACATTTAAAAAGTCTCTCGTTAAGTTATAGACAAAGACTTGTTTCTGTGACAAAAAAGAAAAATAGGTACTTGAAAAATAGTACAGGATAGCATTTCGTATGCAGATGTGAATGTTAAGCAAGTATCTAGATGCGTTATTCATATCTTTAAATAGCAGGAACTCAGAAGCATAATTTTTTCTTTTTTTTTTTTTTTGCAAAATAACTGCTAAAATTGTTCAAAGAACAGGTTAGTAATGCAGATATTTTCCAGTGTTTGTGAAGAATTATTGCAACGCAGAGGAACACAGAGAGACGAAAATTTTTGGTAAAAATGAAAAGATAATGTCAATTTCACTACATTTTTGTAGGCTAAAGAGAGGAGATGCGTTGCAGTAAAGAGGAAACAAGGTGTTTGTTTGCAGAGAAATATTAAAGATGTTGTAAAGGAAATGTGAGAGGAAGTGAGTGAGTGAGTCTGAGGAACACAAGAGATGATGACAAATCTCAGGAAGAGGAGCCTGGATATAAGGAAAGGCTGTAGAGCGACTTTAACTATTCATAGAGGTGGTGGAGGTTCGTTATATGAATATGATTATGAAGGTACATATCTACATATTTCTTTCCGTACGCTGAAGGCTGTGGTTATGGACAAAGAAACAGGACTAATGAATGACAAAGGGTTAAGAGGAAATATAATCTAGGTTTGGGAGATAGAAATCATGCGTGTTGATAAGAGCTACACCACAGTTGTTAAGAAAGATACGTGGAAATAAACGGTTCCAAAGCTTCTTGGTGTACCGTAAAGAAACAGGCATCACAACAGTTCATCCTTGATTTGCCGATGGCCACACAGTAGTCATGTGACACAGTGGCCTGCCAAATACTTTGTGGTCTAGCTAGCAGAGGGAGCATACAAGCAGCCAGTTGTCGGGAGCAAAAATCACTGTAATATTAGGTATCAACAAAGAAAGAAAGATAGCCAACACTACGGTGTAAGGAAAGTGGGTTAAGTTTTTGTGCAGATGGGTTTCAGATAAAGGAATGTAGTAAAGAAGTGGACAGATGGTGTTCAGCGGAAGGGAACTTGGACCTGAGGCAGCGAATTTTGCAAAACTGAATAGAGAAAGAACCAGGTCTAAGATCAGAGTTCCTGGTTGCTTGACGTGCGAGGGGTACCTGGGAACCGTTCAACCCTCCTCGACAGGTGGCGCCGTTCAGACCCAGTACCAAATGGTTATCATTTCGCTGTTCCACCACTTGCTGCATAAAGAGAGCAGAAAGATTGGACATGTTTAAGTCTCTTTTTCGGTTGTCGCAATTCTTATCGGTTTTTGCTACTTCTTGACCTGAACATCATCCGCGAACACATTCACATACGATTACAATCCTTCTAGCGATTCTGTTTCACAAATAACAGCAACCCCAAGACTAGGCCCTGCAGCAAGCCATTGGTGTCCCCCACTGACTCTGAAGGAGCGCATTTTTGAACTGTGTCCTCTGCTCCCTTCCAGGTAGCTCATTTCTATTCCATCGAAGAAGTTCCTGTCTCGTGCTTGCTTGATAAGTTTTTCTTTTCTTGCTATCCTCCTGTGTGGGACGGAATTAGGTTCCCATGGCAGAGTAAATACTAGGCTAGATAAAAGGGCATATGTGAGTCGAATGTGTTTACCTCCTCTGCCATAAGGCTTAAACAATTTGTTGTATATGATTTCTTTTCTCTGAACACACTCCGTCTCTAACTTCGATAGCTTCTCCTCTGCAGGGGAACATCAGTTTGTTTACTGACTGTCTTTCCCAACATTTGACATACTCTCCTCTTCACTGAGACCGGACATTGATTCAACGCATTCTCTCAGAGACATTTGTTCCCTTCCACTCCTTTAGCATCAACCGTTCTTCCAATGGCTTATCAAGAAATATCAGAGTTGGCTTATCAAATGCCTCTACACATTTCTTTAGCTCCAGTGGAGAGCTTCCTTCAGTTCCATGCATACCGTCTGGATCAAGATTCTTCAGTATCCTAATTTTTGTCTTCTCTGACGATCTTGATGCTTCCTTCTATTTCCTCTGCATCCCGACTCACTAGTGCAAGGTGCAATGCGGCCTTCACAGTGAAAACTATTTGAAGAGTAACTTATGAGGTACCCCCCCCCCTCGTCCCCTCCCTCTGACGTCTATGTTCTCTCCATAAAACTTCAACTTTCTAGTATCTGAAAAACCTTTTCTTTTATCTTTTTTTTTTCCTGTCATCCTGTCTCCATTTTCTACATAGTACTCATTTGCACAAACTGAATATTTCGAGAGTGTAATCTAATGATCGATCGTTCGAAATGATGAAATCAATTTGCAGTATAAAGGTGTCTTTGGATACTTGTCCTGAAAAAAAGAAATAGGTAGAGAGAGAGAGAGAGAGAGAGAGAGAGAGAGAGAGAGAGAGAGAGAGAGAGAGAGAGAGAGAGAGAGA
>JAYMFT010205237.1:0-11605 GCA_038088735.1 Panulirus argus | reverse complement strand
AGTGAGGGAAAGGTAGAGTGACAGAAGTTGTTAGAGATGCCCTTAGCTAAAGACCAGAAAGACCTATCCATGGATGACGAGGAGAGGTTATTGCATTTCCTTTGAATAAAGGAATGCTTTGGCTCATGGGTAACTTACTTGCAGTGATAACAGGCAGTGATAGAAGCTGAATGGGAGCTTAAGGAAGGGGAGTTTTTCCGAGCTCAGTATGCTTGATCCCTTGCCTGAATGGCCTTAGAACAGGAACGGTTGACCCATGAATTGGATGAAGAAGTAGTCTTGGAGGAAGAGGGGATAAATGCTTCCATTCCCGCAAGAATAAACCCTGTTATGTGTTCAGCAGAGACAGACGCATCATCACATAAGAGACAGTAATTTACTCAGGGAGTCAGAAAAGAAGTTACGTAAGTTATTCCAGTCAGCTTTGTTCAAGTGCCAGTGTGTACGCTTAGAAAGGGCTGCTGGAGGGGGGAGGTGCCGTAAGAATAGATACATTTATGAGAGTATGACAGATGAACCAATTAGGGGCAAGATTTTGTATTTATAGCGGGATGGACTAGAGGTGAAAAACAAATCCAGAATATTGGGAGAGTGATCATAGCAGTCAGGTACATGGGAAGGGTGGGAGATAATTTGCTTATTTGTTCATTGGCTCTTTCTGCCCAGCTATAGAATGCTACCATGCTAGTAAAAAATATAGCCTGTAAAGCATTGCTTATTCATGACAGTGCCTCCTACCAACCTGAACTACTCATTAAGATAATCCAAATATTAAGGTGGAGTTTCAAAACGCTTTGGCTTTTGCTCCCAAGAGCTGGCTGGTCGTGTGCCCCCACCACTAGCTAGACCTTGGAATACTGGGCAAGCTGCTGCATCACATTATTATTGTGTGGCCATCAGCAACTCAAGGGTATGCTGTTTTGATAACTGCTTCTTTCCCAACACGTTCAAAGCTTTGGAACTCTCTACCTTCGTATGTCATTCCTAATAACTATGACCTGGCTCATTTCAAAAGACAGGTTTCACTTTCTCAAAAATTCGTAAATACTTCCTCTGTCTTTTTTTTTCTGTTTCCTAATTCTCTCTATATTTCAATTAGGGCCCGCCCTTGTTGTGGACTTTTGTCCGTGACTGGAGCCTTCAACATAAAAAAAGATTACTTGCATTGTCAGAGACCAGAAAATGTGATGAATATATATTGAGTAGTACTTGACACTCTGTCTTAAACAGAATTTTTTCAGTAATAGGGCAGGAGTTTATCGTTATGAAATAAAAATACCAAAGTCAATGCTGTAATTGTTAAATAATTTCCTTTTCTATATACATTAAGTATGACTTTGGCATATTTAGATATGTTCACACTCCTTGCTGAGAGTTACCTGACTGTTGACAACAGAGCTACATGAGGTGAGGGCAGTGAAGAAGTTTAGCTTAAAAACACTTTTTTAGGCTCAAAGCCAGCCAGCCAGGGCCACCGCCATTGCCCATAAGGCTCAAAGCCACTTTTTTGGTATGGATGATTAAAAATTACTTAATTTGTATTGAGGTTTGTACAATACATAACAAATTTCATCTTCTCTTTAAGCAGCAATTACAAAATCTTCCTCAGACATATTAGCTTTCATTTGTTTGTTTTTTTCATACATATTCACCATTTCCTACATTATCAAGGTAGCAACAAGGACAGATGACAGTCTTAAAGGGAAAATCCTCTCTTGGCCCCCTTCTCTGTTCCTTCTTTTGGAAAAGTAAAACAAGAGGGGAGGAGATTTCCAGCCCCCTGCTCCCATCCCTTTTAGTCTCCTATGATGCGCAGGGGATACGTAAGAAGTATTCTTTCTCCCCTATCCCCTGTATTCAGTCTTGAATATTTTGCTTTGATAATAGGTTATCTTTGGCAGATTTTATATTTGATTTTTTTTAGCCCAACTCCATTCCCGTATGTTATATGTATAAGTTGGAATAGGTACAGAAAGCCTTAGGTGTATTCACGAAGTGATGAAATGTGGAAAAGAAATGACTGGTTTTCAGGACTGCCCTCTTAATACTCATGAACAAAATGAAAATGAAAATCTAAACAAACCGTCAGCTGACAGTGATGAGTGTTAAAAGGTGAACGAAGAGTTCAGTATGTGTTTCTGTGGTACACATATATGAATTTATTTTGTTTATTAATAGACTTCTCACTGAGAATTGTTCCTGTTTTTCTGCCAGTTTTATGCATATGATATATATTTCCTACAAAAGCAGTGCCAGTCATGACAGTCAGCACTGCTAAGCATTGTACCCTCCTATCTTATTGTGTTCGTCATACAGTATCAATATCAGGCAAATGTTCACCTTTCATCACCCAAAACTGTTTTTCTTCGTAGATTTAGATAATATATTACTGAAACTATCCAACTTTTATGTTCTTTCCCCCATTTTAAATGACCTTCACCTGTCCTAAATCTTTTACACTACTCTTTCACCGATCATACATTCATGCCTATACTATCGGCTGGGCATACCCAACCCTCTCCATACTGATTCTTAATTCAGGATATTCCTACAATGCCAGTAATATCTTACCTGTTATTCATTCCTGTTGATCTCATTTTTTTTAGAAACTGGAATTTATGTCACTACAGAAGAGCTTGAATCAGATGAACTTAAAAACATCTTGTATATTCCATTCTCAGAATCTTTCACCAGGCTTTCCAAAACATTACATGGCATGCTTGTTTTCCATTACCAGTGTTAACAAATATTGTTTTCAGTTTTCAAAACTTACTCAGAAATTGTATTGTGTTCCCACTCTAGTTGATATTACAGTGGGGCTGCTGTTTTCCTTCTGACATGAGCACTTTGCTGTTGCATACACTCCCGGCATCTTTCTTCTGCGGAATTCACCAAAACCAGAGCTGGATTTACAGTGAGGCAAAGAGAAGCAGATGGCTCAGGGCTTCTACACTTTAGTAGCCATCTACAGATTAGATTATTTTTATTGTTGTTAGTATATAATGCTGCTGAATATTATTAAACAAATTAAATTTAGGGGAAAAATGAGTTTTAATTGTAGAGAAGAACTGTTTCACAGTGATCACCATTTAGAATAACTCATAAGTATTTTGGCATTGTGGGGACTTTATTCCATGAGGCACACACCCTTTTGAATAGGCTATAGACTTCATCAGATCTAAGTTCAGTTCTTACCAAAACAATCAAGTTACCATTCTATTCTGTCTTACCCAGTTTCACTCACATAGCAGAAGAACAACAGTTGTGGCAGCCTTCATACTCTGCTATCATGATTTCATCATATCCTGTATTCTACTGTCCTCACACTCATTTCCTTATTCATAAAGTAAATAAAAATATTGTCATGGTAAGATTACACAGCTCTGTCTAACTTATTCATTTATTTTAGACCATTCAACCTTAATGCTGTTCATTCTTTCATATGCATATTTTCTTCTACAGAAACTAAATATGTATAAGCTATTCTCCTTTTATGGCACACAAGGTCAGGACTTCTCAAAGCTCAAAGTGTTTTTCCCCCTGCTTTAAGTATACTTTCTTTGAATCCATATAACGGACTTTTGCCCGTGACTGAAGCCTTCAACATAAAGAAAAAAAATACAGTATCAGCTGACTTAAAGCTTTCTTCATAACCTTTATAGATACAAAAGTTTGGTCTGCAAGCCTTTTCCTTCACAGAAGCTGGTTTTTGTCCAGCAAAGGAAGAGATTTTATGATTTTTAGTCATACCCAGTCCTGCTATACATTTTAAAAACCATACCAAGATATTTTATTCTGTTTTCACCTCCAGTCCTCAGCATTATCTTACTTTTATCCATTCCACCTCATTTTCCATTTTCAAGTAGAACCTGCTTTGACACATCTTTATACATTTGTATTTTGCATCAATCATAGAAATACATCAGAACGAATCTTAGAAGGTTTAGTACAGTAAAACCTCTGTTATTCATAATTCAAGACTACTAAATGTGGAAAAGAATGTATACTTTTCAGTTTCAGTTGGCAACCACTGATTTAAAAAAATGAAATAAAAAAGATGCATAAAAATGTTTCAAATCGCACACACACTTCACTGCATTAAACTCACCACCTGATGTTTTGTGGCAATAGTGATTATTTACTATTCCCCTGTGCTCTCTAGTGTAGTGTAGTGTTGGTCTTGCATGTTCATGTATTTTTTGCACCCTTGATTACTGTTATGGACAATGGCCCCTTTCAAGCATCATCAGCAATTGCCTGACAGCATCTCGAAGCCATCTGCATTTTACTTAAAGTGCAAGAGGAACTTTTTAAGGTTTGAAAAGAAGATGGAGCCGTGCTAGATGCTGGCTAAGGGCAGGTACAAGGTGGCACTTATGAAAGACTTCACCCTCAGTGTGATGACTGTTTATGACATCACCAAGCAGTAGAGGAAGGTTGAGGAATTTCATAGAGCTTATTTGCTTACATATGTTAATATTTTCTCTATGTAAAGTATTAACAATTAAGTATAACATTTTAGAATATCACAATTGCTGAATTATTTAGAATGTTAAAAGAACTTGAATAACCGGAAATTTTATTATCTAAAATGGCTGATTCCCCAAACATTTTGGATAAGAGAGGTTTTACTTTACTAACAAGAGTGAGTAAAAAAACTGATTATGGTGTGGTTTCAGAAAAAAGAAATTTAGCTTTGTGCAATAACAGAAAGGACACAAGACTATGTTATATAAGAGCAATACTATATTACTTGGCAAAAACATTTTGTAATAGTAAGAAATAGATACTCTTCTATCAAGTGGAAGGTAACTAAAAGAGAAAGGGTATGAGAAAACAGTCAGTTACTTATATGAAGGTAAATATACGTTAGCAGTTTGTGGAAAAGTACTACAAAACAGAAATTCTCGAAGCACTCACAGAATTGTGTTTATATTTTCCCCTCTGTTGCCATGTATTTTTACTAATGGATTAAACTGTAATAAATTCATATTACAATATATCAAAAAAATTTTCTCTATATGGACATTTTTGTTCCTTTTTCTGTATATAATCTGATTGTATATTTTATATCCATTATGTTAAAGTTAACGGTAAGGTGTTTTGTGTTTATATGTATATTTTATATCCATTATGTTAAAGTTAACGGTAAGGTGTTTTGTGTTTATACTAAATGTAGTGGATTCAGAGCTTTTATTTCTCTTTTTCATACTTGATTGCCATATCCCGCATTAGCAAGGTAGTGCCCGGAAACAGACAAAGAAAGGTCACATCCACTCACATCCATTCTCTTGCCATCATTTGTAATGCACTGAAACCACAGCTCCCTATCCACAGCCAGGCCCCATAAACCTTTTCATGGTTTACCACAGATGTTTCACAAGCCCTGATTCAATCCATTGACAGCATGTTGGCACCTGTTCACCACATTGCTCCAATTTACTGTATCCCATGCACACCTTCACCCTCCTGCATGTTTTCCATGCTCCCTCCACATCTGATACATATACCTCTTTGTCAACCTTTCCTCACTCATTCTCTCCATATGTCCAAACCAATTTAGCACACCCTCTTCAGCTTTCTCAACCAGACTCTTTTTATTATCACATCTCTCTCTTGCCTTTACATTACTTAATCAAACCACCTCACAACACATATTCTCCTCAAACATTTCATTTCCAACACACTCACCCTCCTCATCCATAACCCATGCCTTGCCTCTCTATAATAATGTTGGGATTACTGTACCTTCAAACATACCTATTTTTGCTCTCCCAGATAAGTCTCTCTTTCCATACATTCTTCAGTGCTCCTAGAACCTTTGCCCACTCACCCACCCTATGTCTCTCTTCTACTTCCATGGTTCCATTCACTGTCATATCCATTTGTAGGTATCTAAAACACTTCGTGTCCTCCAGTTTTCTCCATTCAAACATGCACCCCAACTAACCTACCCCTCAACTCTGCTAAACCTAATAACCTTGCTTTTATTCTCATTTACTCTCGGCTTCCTTCTTTCACACAACCTTCCAAACTCACTCACCAGCTTATGCAGTTTCACACTTGAATCTGCCACCAGTGCTGTATCATTAACAAACAAATGTCTCTTCCCAGGCCCTCTCATGCCCTACAGGCTGCATACTCGCCCCTCTCTCCAAGACTCTTGCACGTACCTCCCTCACCACCCCATCCATAAACAAATTAACAACCATAGTGACATCACATACCCTATAACACAGACCACCTTTCACTTGGAACCACTCACTCTCCTCTCTTTCCAATCATACACATGCCTTACACCCTTGATGAAAACTGTGTCTAGCAGCTTTCCTCCCTCACCATATATTTATAAGACCTACCACAAGGCATCTCTACCAACTCTGCCATATGATTTCTCAGTGTTCATAAATGCCACACAAATCCATCTGTTTCTCTATGTATTTCTCACACACATTCTTCATTGCAAACACCTGATCCATTCTTCCTCTATTATTTCTGAAATCACTTTGTTCCTCCCCAATCTGATCCTCTCTACATGCCTTCACACTCTCAATCACTGCCCTTCCATACAACTTTCCAGGTACACTCAGAAAAGTTATACCTCTGTAGTTTGAACACTCACCTTTATCTCCTATTCCTTTATACAGTGGTAGTATAAAGGCACCTCACCATGAACCATATATATATTAGAAATCCTAACTAACCTCTTAACAAGATAGTCAATCCCCTTTCCTAATAGATTCAACAGCAATACCATCCACTCCAACTGCCTAGCCACATTTCATCCTTCATAAGGCTTTCATCACCTATTCACTCTTCACCAAACCACTCCATTTCTCCCTCATTTTGCATACCACCCCGACCCAAATACGCTACATCTGCTACGGTATCATCAGACACATTCAACAGTCCTTCAAAATACTCATTCCATCTCCTCTTCATTTCATCTCTACTTGTTAGCACTTTCCCTTTAACCTCTTTTCACTGATGTTCCTATTTGTTTTTTGTTGTCACATTATTAACCTTCTTCCAAAACATCTTATTCTCCCAAATGTTGAATGATACTTGCTCATCTTGACTTTGATTTGCCCTTGTTTTCATCCTTGAATACCTCCCACTTTTCTTTGTATACATTCCCCAATCACTTACACTCCTTGTAATTACCATCCAAATGTCCCCTTTCTCTTTCACTAGCAACTTTACTTCATCCCACCACTCACCACCCTTTCTAATTTGCCCACCTCCCACCTTTTGCATGCCACATGCATCTCTTGCTTCCCAAAATACACCCCTTTCCTCACCCACTCCCCTTGCCTCATTTACTCACCCTTTTTGCCATTTTACACTTAAGTTTCCTGGTATTTCGTCACACAAGTCTCTCTTCATAGCTCACTTACTTTCACCGCTCTCTTCTCACCAATGTTGTTTCCTCTTTTCCTAAAACTGCAACAGATCTTCAGCCTTGCCTCTGCAAGATAGTTATCAGACACCCCACCAGCTGGCCCTCTCAGCACATGTACATCCAAAAGTCTCTATTTTACATGCCTGTCAATTAATGTGTAATCCAGTAATGTCCGCTAACCATCTTTTGTATTCACATGCATATAATGATGTATGTCCTTCTTTTTAAACCAGATATTTCCAATCACTAGTCCTTTTACAACTCTTAACTTCACAAGGTCTTCACCATTTCCATTGATAATACTGAATACCCCATGCCCCTCAGTTATACCCTCAACTCCTGCATCATTCACCTTCATATTCAGATCACCCATCACTAATACCCAGTCTCTTACATCAAAGCTGCTGACACACTCACTCAGCTGCTCCCAAAACACTTTTCTCTCATGATCCTTCTTCTCATTGCTAGGTGCATAAGCACCTATAATCACCCATATGTCGCTATCCACTTTCAGTTTTACTTGCATCAGCCAAGAATTCAATTCTTTACACTCACAAACTCCCACAACTTCTGCTTAAGAGGAGTGCTACTCTTTCCTAAGCTCTTGTCCTCTTACCAACTGCTGACTTTACTTCTAAGACATTTCCAAACCATTCTTTTCCTTTACTTTGAGCTTTGTTTCACTCAGAGCCAGAGCATCCGGGTTTCTTTCCTCAAACATACTACCAATCTCTCCTCCCTTTTCATCATGGTTACATCCACACACATTTTGACAACCCACCCTTTAGGCTTCAAGGAGGATGAGAACTGTCCCTTTTTCTGTTCCATATTTTAGAAATTGAGATACAAAAAGGGAAGTGATTCCAGCTTCCTGCTCCTGTCCCCACCCCCATCCCCTTTAGTCACCTTACAACGACACATAGAGAATATAGAGTTAGAATTCTTTCTCCCCTACTTCCCTATTCTTAGGAACACGTATTCATACTGTGTATAGATGCATTTTTTACCAGGGATGTATTGCCATTTTTACCTTGAGATTCATGCAGGAAAAGGTTTTTTAAGTATGTTATTTTTGTTTAAGTATTTGTACATGTTTTACTGCAAGTAGGTGGCAGCACCTTCACTTATAAAGTTACATGAACTTTTCATTGAATTATATAAGGCTTTTTTTTTTTCTTTTGAAATTGTTTACTTCTTAATTTTAAAGCTAGTTTAGAAGATACTACCATGGTTGTAGAATAATTGATATATGAACAAAATGAACTTTGCAGTTTTTACTTTGCTGTAATAGTTTGTTTTTATCATTTGATGCCCATTTTAGAAAACATTGTTCTCTCATGTTCCTGTATTTCCTATATTTACTTGTTTATTTGATATAATTAATGTCTTATCTTTCTTTAAAGTGAAGAGAAACAAATTCAGGAAGATCTCAATACAAAAATGAAGGAGAAGGAAGAATATCAAAGAAAAACAAAAAGGAAGATGGCCAAGAGTAAAAAGAAAGACTTACAGAGAGTTACAGAGAGTGATTTTAGTGACCTTATGAATATTTTTGCTGTGTAAGTGGCATAGCCATTTAATTGTGTTTTATTGTATCATGTGAAAATTATATAATATGTGCTTCCACAATAGAAACAAGAATGTATTATATGAAATTAAGATGCTGTGAGAAATTTCATATGTGTGAAATGAATGAATATAAAAGTGACAGTGGGTAAAACATAGATTATAACTTAGATTATGAATTAAGTTATTTATAAATTTTACAGTGGATGTGGCAAATGGATTAAAGAGTAATGAATCTGTATTACAAAATATCAAAAAATTCTTTGTATAAGAACATTTTTCTAATTTTTCCTTCTTCTGTACATTATCTATACATTGTGTTACGTATTTCATATCCAGCATGTTAAAGTTGACAGTAAATTGTTGTGTTTAATATGAATGTCATGGATTCAAAGTTTATATATGTATACATACTCATACTGTGAGTAGATGTATTTTTTATAGGGGATATATTGCCATTATTATCTTGAGATTAGCAGAAAAAATGGTTTTAGAAATATGAAAGCACATGGAATCTGTAATTTACATAAAATAAAAGATAATGATTATGGAGTTGGGTCATTATATGCAAATGATGTTCTGCTTATAGAATGTCAAGAGGTGTATGTAATTTTTTGTGGAGGTCCTGGACAGTTGCTTAAGACCGAATTTCTTTGGATTGCAGATTACATAGTTATTTTAATGAAATAAGTCACATAGTTGTCGTTATTCAACCTAAACACCTGTCTAAATATTTAACACTTAAACATATACAGGTCTTCCTCATTTCTCCTGGGATTAACAATGTTTCTGAAAAAGGTCTAAAATTTCACTCAGTACAATCATATCTATCTCTGATGCCCATCCTATCCTAGAACTCCCATCAAGAGAGTGGACACGGCAAGTCTTCACTTATCCCTGTCCTTATATACTTCCTCGCATACACTGTTCCATGCATTATTCCATCATTTCTCTCCCTCCAGTTCTCTTCAAGTTTGTTTCTCCATGTCATAGGTGATTTTCCCTCTCACACCAACCGCATAAATTGTACTGTCACACTCTCCATGTAAACTCCTAGTTTTACATTCTTTACACATGCCCAAATCATCTAAAAGTATTATGTTTCACCCACTCTACCATTCCACAATTCATTCCCTTTGCATTCCCTTCCATACCACCTATCTTATACACCCCTTCATTTCTTTCTTCATTTTATCTAGTCATATCACATGCTTCTCTCAAACCACTCGTTTCCACAGCCTGGATCTTTTACCTCTGTGACTCATTCCATGTCCAAGTTTCAGCTGCATATGTCAGGGTTAGGAAGATTATGCTGTCCGTTAATCCTCTCTTCACTTCCATGCTTACACATCAACCCTTCATTATTCTATTCTGGGACACAATGGCTCTTCTACTCTGTAATGCTCTCTCCGTTCTTTCTCTTTACATATCCCCAAACTTAGCTAAGACAGCTCCTAAGTACTTAAATTCTACCACCTTTTCAGTCTTTCTTATATGACATCCAAAACACAGTTTAGTACACTTTCTTCTTTCACTCAATATGATTTTGTAAGATCTATACTCTCACTCTGTTTCCATTTAAATACCATTACTGTACTTTTATTTGCATTTAGCTTCCATCACGTACTCTTACACACATCATAAAACACACAACCTTCTGTAACTTCTCTTCAATCTCATTAAACAACACAGTATCATCCACAAACAAGCTTGCCACCAACTGCCATAGCTCACTGCCACACTCTATCTCTACATCCTCTTTCCCTAGTGTGGCTTTCATCTCTCATATTACTCCATCCATTTATATATTAAAAATCCATGGTGGTATCACACAGCCCTGCATCACAACCCCATGTTTACTGAAACTTTCGCTCATCCTTACCCCATCCAATGAAGAATTCCACTTGACTCTGTCATATGCTTTCTGTACATCTGCAAAAGCTGCATACAACTTCTTACCTTTTGCTAGATACTTTTCCACAGTCAACTATACCACAAAAATTTGATCCATACATCCCCAAACTTGCCTAAAACCCCCCTTGCCCCTCACTTATTTTGCACTGAGTCACTTCCATCACTCTTATCAGACAACGTTCTTCCATACAGTTTTCCTGCCATACCAGATAGACGTATTCCCCTGCCATTGCTACATACATCCTTAGCACCTTTTCCTTTGAATAAAGGAACAATAATAGCTTTCAGCCAATCCTCAGGCACAACCTTCTGTTTCCATGGTGAATTACATGTCAGATGCATCCACTCTATTATGCTTTTCAGTACAGTCTACTATGTTGTTATCAACAGTAGTTTCGAGTATCCTTGCTCTTGACAGTTGATACAATTTTACATACACTGGTATTCAGTTGTGAGTTTTTGTGGTATTTTTTCTAACCACAGGGCAATTATTGAGACTAGGGACTATTTCGTTTCATTTATTTTTGTAAATGAGCCACCATATATCATGTAAACATAATTATAGGCTGCAAATCCTTCCAAACACTTGTTTGTATCCTGTAGGAAATATTTTATACCTTGTTTATATCATGTATATTATTTATATTTTATTTATTTATTATACTTGATCGCTGTTTCCCACGTCAGCGAGGTAGCGCCAGGAAACAGACGAAGAAAAACCCA
>JAYMFT010205226.1:0-11605 GCA_038088735.1 Panulirus argus | reverse complement strand
AAGTACAAAGAATACAGGAGCAGTGCTTGCTAGCCAAAAGAGAGATTAGGGAAGTTGGAGACACAGAGGTTGACACTTCCACTCCAAAGGATCTTACTGAAAAGTGGGTGGCACCAAAATTAGAAAAATCGGTAAAACAGGAGTATAATAGATATAAATCTTTGATTATTTTTTGGATTGGAAGATAATCATACACCAGATAAGGCAGAAAAGGAAAAGGAGGAAATGCGTATTGAGTGAGTTCTGGAAGCCAAGGGAAAAGAAAAGACTTCTGCGGTAAAAGAAAGGAGAATAGCAAGTTATGACCGAGACGTCAGGAGGAGACCAGTTATGGTTACGTTTGACTTGGAGTCATGTAAACTGGAGGAACTTAGAAGTGCTAAGAATCTTAAAATCTTGGTGGAACTCGCTGGCATATTCATCAAATGTTTGAAATCTAAGGAAGAGAGAAAAAAAATAGAAAACAAAAACTTGAGGCTCCACACGGGGCGAGAGGAAGGAGCAGCCCCTCCAGCGCTGCAGAGAGGACAGGAGTGTTGGGTGATGGGAATGACAGAATCAAAGTAGTGTTTTTAAATGTTGATAGAATGATAGGTAGTGATACAGAGCTGGAATTCAAGGATCGTATAAGGAAAAGTTCACCTGGCAGTCTTGGAGAGGTGAAAACTAAGCTGAATAATGAGATAAGTTCTTACCTGTTCCGTCCAGAGGTGTACATGTTAGTAAGGAAGGAAAGAGAAGGTAAAGGAGGGGAGGACTAACCCTCTTAGTAAACGTTACTTAAAATTTCAACAAATAGTGGAAGATGGACCATTTAGAGATTACATTGTGGGAACAGTAAACAGAGGAAAGAAAAGGATACTAACGTCAAAATGATATAATCCTCCAAAGAAATGCAACGATCCAGAACCAATATACAGCGATAACAATGAAACAACAGTCCGGATGGTACATGAAACAGTAAAATACTCACATGTAAGAGAAGGTGAAATATTGATAACGAAGGATTTCAGTTATAGAGATATAGACTGGGGTAAATTTGGATTCTGTTGGTAAGTTTAGAACCTGTGG
This sequence comes from Panulirus argus, assembly GCA_038088735.1. NCBI lineage: Eukaryota > Metazoa > Arthropoda > Malacostraca > Decapoda > Palinuridae > Panulirus > Panulirus argus. The sequence continues at coordinate 10,534 of JAYMFT010205226.1, read as the reverse complement.
GGCCTCCAGGGGCTGGGTTAGATCCTGTAGGGCCGCCAGGAGCTGAGTTAGATTCTGCTGGGCCTCCAGGGACTAGTTCAGGCCCTGTGGGACCGCAAAGGGATAGGTTAGATCCCGTGGGGCTGGTTTAGGTCCTGTAGGGCCTCCATGGGCTGGTTCAGGCACTGTTGGGCCGCCAGGGGCTGGGTCAGATCCCTTGGGGCCACTTGGGGTTGGTTTAGGTCTTGCGGGGCCTCCAGTGGCTGGCTCAGATCCTGTGGGGCCTCCAGAGCTAGTTCAGGTCCTGTGGGGCCTCCATGAGCTGGGTCAGATCCTCTGGGGCTTCCAGAGCTGGTTCAGGTCCTGTGAGGCCTCCATGAGCTGCGTCAGATCCTCTGGGGCCTCCAGGGGCTGGGTTAGGTCCGATGGGGCCTCCAGGAGCTGGGTCAGATCCTGTTGGGCCCCCAGGGGCTGGTTTAGGTCATGTATTGCGTCTAGGGGCAGGTTCAGGTCCTGTTTTGCCTCCAGAGGCTGGTTCATGTCCCATGAAGCCTGCAAGGGCTGGGTTAGGCACTGTGATGCCTCCATGGGCTGGTTCAGGTCCTGTTGAGACTCCAGGGGCTGGTTCAGGGCCAGTATTGCCTCGAGGAGCTGGTTCAGGTCCTGTTGGACCTCCAGGGGTTGTTTCATGCAGATCCTGTAGGAAATCCAGGAGCTGGTTCAAGTCCTGTAGGGCCTTCAGGGGGTGGTTCAGGTCCTGTGCGGCTTCCAGGAGCTGGGTCAGATCCTATGGGTCCTCCAGGAGCTGGGTCAGGTCCTCTGAGGCCTCCAGGGGCTGGGTCAGGTGCTGATGGGCCTCCTGGGGCTGGGTCAGGTCCTGTTGGGACTCCAGGGGTTGGGTCAGATCCTGTGGGGCCTCCAGGGGATGATTCAGGTCCTGTGGGGTCTCCAGGGGTTGGTTTAGATCCTGCGGGGCTTCCAGGAGCTGGTCTAGATCCTGTGGGGCCTTCAGAAGCTGTGTCAGAACCTCTGGGGCCGCCAGGGACTGGGTCAGTTTCTGTTGGGACTCCAGGGGCTGGTCCGGGTTCTGTATTGCCTTCAGGGTCTGTTTCATGTCCTGCAGGGCCTCTAGGGGCTGGTTCAGGTCCTTTAGAGCCTCCAGCGGCTGGTTTAGGTCCTGTCGGTCCGCCAGGGGCTGGGTCAGATCCTGTGGGCCTTCCAGGGGCTGGTCAAGTCCTAGGAAGCGTCCAGGGGTTGGATAAGGTCCTGAGGGGCCTCCAGGTGCTGTTTCAGGCAGGTCCTGTAGGGAATCCAGGAGCTGGTTCAAGTCATGTAGGGCCTTCAGGGGGTGGTTCAGGTCCTGTGGGGCCTCCAGAAGCTGGATCAGATCCTGTGGGGCCTCTAGGGGCTGGTTTAGGTCATGTAAGGCCTCCAGGGGCTGGTTCAAGTCCTGTAGGGCCTTCAGGGGGTGGTTCAGGTCCTGTGGGGCCTCCAGAAGCTGGATTAGATCCTGTGGGGCCTCTAGGGGCTGGTTTAGGTCATGTAAGGCCTCCAGGGGCTGGTTCAAATCCTGTAGGGCCTTCAAGGGGTGGTTCAGGTCATTTGGAGCCTCCAGGAGTTGGTTGAGGTCCTCTAATGCCTTCAAGGGCTGTGACAGATCCTGTGGGGCCTCCAGGGGCTGGGTCAGGTCCTCTGGGGCCTCCAGGAGTTGGGTTAGGTTCTGCGTATCCTTAAAATGCTGGTTAGGTGCTGTAGAGCTCACAGGAGCTGGGTCAGATCCTACGTGGCCTTTAAAGGCTGGTTAAGGTCTCCTGGGGCCTTCAGCGACAGCATGAGATCGTGTGGGGCTTTCAGGGTCTGGTTCAGGTCCTGTTGGGCCTCCATGGGCTGGTTCAGGTCCTGTGGGGCCTGCAGGGGCTGGTTTAGGTCCTGTCGGGTCTCTGGGGCCTCCAGGAGCTGAGTCATTTCCTGTGGGGCCTCCAGCGGTTGGTTCATGTCCTACGAAGCCTCCGGTGGCTGGGTCAGATCCTGTTGGGCCTCCAGGGTGCTGGATCAGGTCTTGTGAGGCCTCCAGAGGCTGGTTCAGGTCCTGTAAGGCCTTCAGGGTCTGTGTAGGTCATATGGGGCCTCCAGGGGCTTCTTCAGGTCCTGTATAGCCTCCAGGGGTCTGGTTTAGATCCTGTATGGCCTCCAGCAGCTGTTTCAGATTCTCTAGGGCTTCCAGGGGCTGGTTCAGGTCCTGTGGGGCCTCCTGGGGCTGGTTCAGGTTCTGTGAGGCCTCCAATGACTGGGTCAGGTCATTTTGGGCCTCTAGTGGCTGGTGTATGTGCTGTTGGGCCTCCAGGGGCTGGGTCAGATCATGTGGGGCCTCCAAGGGTTGGGTCAGGTCCTGTAAGGCCTCCATGGGCTGGTTCACGTCCTGTGGGGTCTCCATGGGCTACTTCATGTCCTCTAAGGCCTCCAGTGAGCTATGGCAGGCCCTGTGGAACTTCCAGGTGCTGGGTTAGGTCCAATAGGGTCTCCACGGGCTGGGTCAGGACCTGTGGGGCCTCTAAGGGCTGTTTCAGGTCATGTGCGGCTTCCAGGGCCTGATTCATTTCCTGAGGGGCTTCCAGGGACTGGATCAGGTTCTCTGGGGCCTCCAAGGACTGGATCAGATCCTGTGGGCCTCCAGGTTCAAGTTCTATGAAGCCTCCAGGGGCAGGGACAGGTCCTGGGAGTCTCCAGAACCTGGTTCAGGTCTTGTATTGTTTCCAGGAGCTGGGTCAGAACCTCTGGGGCCTCCAGGGCTGCTTCAGGTCGCTTGGGGTTTTCAAGGGCTGGATCAAATCCTATAGGGTTTCCAGGGGATAGTTCATGTCCTGTGATGCCTCTGTAGGGGCTTGATCAGGCCTATAGGGTCTAAAGTGGCTGAGTCATATCCTGTTGAGTCTCCTGAGGTTCGTTCAGATTCTAAGGGACCTCCAGGGGCTGGTTCAGGTCCTGTGAAGCCTCCAGGGGCTGCTTCATGTCCTGAGGGGCTTCCAGGTCCTGGTCAGGTTCTGCGGGGCCTCCAGAGACTGAATCAGGTCCCGTTGGGCCTCCAGGAGCTGGGTCTGATCGTATAGGATCTCCCAGGGCTGGGTCATATCATGTGGGGCCTCCAGGGGCTGGGTCAGATCCTGTGAGGCCTCCAGAGGATGGTTCTGATTTCTGTGGGGCCTCCAGGAGCTGGTTCAAGTTCTATGGGGTCTCTAGGGGCTGGGTCAGGTACTGTGGGTCCTCCAAGGTCTGGGTCAGGTCCTGTGGAGCCTCCAGGGGCTGGTCCAGATCCTGTGGGGCCTCCAGGGGCTGGTTCAGATCCTGTAGGGCCTGCAGGAACTGGGTCAGATCCTGTGAGCCTCCAGGGGCTGAATCAGATTCTCTGGGGCATGTAGGAGATGATTCAGATCCCGTGATCCTTCTAGGGGCTGGGTCAGGTGTTGTTGGGCCTCCAGGATCTGGTTCAAGCCCTATGAAGCCTCCATGGGCTGGGTCAGGTCCTCCGGGGCCTCCAGGGGCTGGTTCAAGTCCTATGAAGCCTCCAGAGGTTGGGTCAGGTCATTTGAAGCCTCCATGGGCTGGTTCAGGTCCACTGGCGCCTCCAGAGGCTGGTTCAAGTCCTGTGGGGTCTCCAGGGGCTGGGTGAGGTCCTTTGGGATCTCCAGGGGCTGGATGAGTTCTTGTGTTGCCTTGAGGTCCTGATTCAGGTCCTCTTGGGCCTCCTAGGGCTGTGTCAGATCCTGAGAGGTCAACAGGGGCTGGGTCAGATCCTCTAAGGTAGGCAGGGGCTGGATCAGATCCTGTCAGGTAACTAGGGGCTGGGTCAGATCCTGGAAGGTCACCAGGGGCTGGATCAGATCCTGTAAGGTCACCAGGGGCTGGGGCAAATACTGTAAGGTCATCAGAGGCTGGGTCAGATCCTCAAAGGTCACCAGGTTCTAGGTCAGTTCCTGTAAGGTCAACAGGGACTAGGTCAAGTTCTGTAAGGTCACTAGGTGCTGGTTCAGATCCTGTAAGGTCCCCAGGTGCTGGATCTGCTAATGTAAGGTCACTAGGGGCTGAGTCAGCTCATGGAAGGTCACCAGGGGCTGGGTTAGATCATGGTAGGTCACCAGGGGCTGAGTTAGATCATGGACTATCACCGAGGGCTGAGTCTGATCCTGGAAGGTCATCAAGTGCTGGGTAAAGTCCTAAAAAGGTCACCAGGGGATGGATCAGATCATGGAAGGTCACCAGGAGCTAGGTCAGATCATGGGAGGTCACCAGAGGCTGGATCTGCTCCTGTAAGGTCACCAGGGGCTGAGTCAGCTCATGGAAGGTCACCAGGGGATGGGTTAGATCATGGAAGGTCACCAGGGGTGGGTCGGATCATGGAAGGTCACCAAGGGCTGAGTTAGACCCTGGAGGGTCATCAGGGGCTGTGTCAGATCATGGAATGTCTCCAGGGGTTGAGTCAGATCCTGGAAGGTCACCCGGAGCTTTGACAGATCCTGTAAGGTCACCAGGGGCTGGGTCAGATCATGGAAGGTCACCAAGGTCTGAGTCAGATCATGGAAGGTCACCAGGGGCTGAGTCAGACCATGGAAGGTCACCAGGGGCTGAGTCAGACCATGGAAGGTCACCAGGGGCTGGCTCAGATCATGGAAGGTCACCAGGGGCTGAGATCATGAAAGGTCACTAGGGGCTGAGTCAGACCATGGAAGGTCACCAGGGGCTGAGGCAGACCCTGGAAGGTCACCAGGGGCTGGGACAGATCCTGAGAGGTCACCAGGGGCTGGGTCAGATAATTGAAGGTCACCAGGGGTTGAGTGAGATCATGGAAGGTCACTAGGGGCTGAGTCAGATCATGGAAGGTCACCAGGTTCTGGAAAAGATCACGGAACGTCACCAGGGGCTGGGTCAGATCATGTGAGGTCACCAGGTGCTGGGTCAGATCTGGTAAGGTCCACAGGGGCTGGGTCAGTTCCTCTAAGGTCACCAGGGATACTAGTAATGTGTCATGGTTCTATCGACCTTTATGAAGCAGCATTTGCTGTTGTTGTTAACGATGACCTGAACGATACCTTTCTTAACTGACTTGTGACCTGGAAAATTCGTGCTGTAACCTGGACCTCTGGTACTGTGACCTCGTGACCTGTACCACTGGTACTGTGACCTGAACCAAGAGCTTTACCGGGTAAATCCGGGTTGTACAGTAAGTTTGTAATTCTGTGTGAGGAGGAGTAAAGTTAGAGGCTCAGCCATTCCTTTTATGTAGATGAATTATCAATACTCTCACAAGGGTATTGACATCTACTGTCTTCTGAAATGATTTGGATTTATTTCACATTTTATTGGTTTTCATGGTGTTGTTCTCATGACATGGTTCTTATGTGATTGTTATAATGGGATGATTCTAACTGGATATTTCTCATGAGATGGTTCCCATGTAATGGTTCTCATGGGATGGTTCTCATCGAACAGCTATCATGAGATGGTTCTCATGTAATTATTTCTTATGGGATAGTTCTCATGGGATGGTTCTCATTGGATTGTTTTCATGAGATGGTTATCATGTAATGGTTCTCATGGGATGGTTCTCATTGGATGGTTCTCATGAGATGCTTCTGATGTGATAGTTCTCATGGGATGATTCTCATTGGTTTGTTTTCATAAAATGGTTCTCATGTGATGGTTGTCATGGGATGGTTTTTATTGGATAAATCTCACGAGATGGTTATCATGGATAGTTCTCAAGATGGTTCTCATGTGACATTTTTCATCGACTGGATTTTACTGTATGGTTCTCATGGGATGATTTTCATGTGACAGTTCTCATGGGGTGATTCTTTCGAGATGGTTTTCATGTGATGGCTCTCATGGGATGGTTCTCATGAGATGGCTCTCATGAGATGGCTCTCATGGGATAGTTTTTATGAGGTGGCTCTCATGATATGGTTCTCATGAATGGCTCTTCTAAGATGTTTCTCATGAGATGGCTCTCATGGGATGGTTCTCACAGGAAAGTTCTCTTGAGATAGTTCTTGTGAGATAGTTCTCTGGGATGGTTCTCATGAGATGTTCCCATGGGATGTTTCTCATGGTAAGGTTCTCCTGAGATGGTTCTCATGGGTTATATGCATGAGATGGTTTATATTTCATAGTTCTCATGAAATGGTTCTCAGAATATTAATCTCAGAAGGTGGTTCTCGTAGGATGGTTCTCATAAAATGGTTCCCATGAAATGTCTCTCATAGGATGGTTCTCATGGAATGATACTCATAGGATGGTTGTCACAAAGTTTTCAAGAGATGGCCCTCATGTAATAGTTCTCAAGAGATGATTCCCATAGGATGGATTTCATGAGATGAATCTCATGAGAGAGTTTTCATGGGATAGTTCTCATGGGATGGCTCTTATGGAATTGTTCTCACAGGATGGTTTTCATAAGTTGGTTCTCATGGGATAGTTTTTCTTGAGATAGTGTTTATAGGATTGTTCTCGTGGAAAGATTTCTTTGGAAAGGTTCTCATGAAATGGCTCTCATGAGATATTTCTAATGGAATGGTTCTCGGAGATGGCACACATGGGATGGTTCTCAAATGGTTCTCATGGGATGGTTTTTATGTAATGGTTCTCATAACATGGTTCTTTTGAGACTGTCCTCATGAGATGGAACTCATGGAGTGTCTTTTTATGAGATGCTTCTCATGGAGTGGTTTTGACAAGATTGTTTTCATGAAATGGTTCTCATGGGATGGTCTCTAGAGAAGGTTCTCATGGAATGGTTTTCAGATGGTTTTCATAGTATGGTTCTCATGACGTAGTTCTTATGAGAAGGTCTTCAGGGGGTGATTCTCATGTCGTGGTTCTCATGAAATGGTTCTAATAAAAAAGTTTCATGAGACGATTATCATGAGATGGCTTTCTTGAGATGGTTCTCATGAAGTGGTTGTCATAGGATGCTTCTCAGGAGATGGTTACCATCAGATGGTTCGCATGGGATAATTCTTTTGAGATGGTTCTCATGGGGTGGTTCTCATGCGATAATTCTCATGAGATGTTGCAGTGGGATGCCTTACAGAAGATAGCTACCATCGAAAGGTTCGTATTGGATGGTTTTCATGAGATGGTTCTCATTCAATGGTTCTCGTTAGATAATTCTCAAGAGACAGTTTTCATGGGATGGTTCTCATGGGATAGTTCTCTTGAAATGATTCAAATGTTATGGTTCTCATGGGATGGTTCTTGCGGAATTGTTCTCATCAGATGGTTCTCATGATATACGTCTCATGAGATGATTCTCATGGGATTCCTTCTAAGAGATGGGTCTCATGGGATGGTTTTCAGGCTACCGTTTTCATGGAATGGTTCTCAGATGATTTTCATAGAATGATTCTCATGAGATTGTTCACATGACTTGTTTCTTTGGGGATGGTCCTCCTGGGACGTTTTTCATGCGATGGTTCTCATGAGATGTTTTTCTCATGTAATGATTCTAATTGGGTTGTTTTCATAGGATGGCTTTCATCAAATTGTCTCATGGGATGGCTTTCGTGAAATAATATCATTTGATAGTTCTCATGAGATTGTTTTCATGATATAAATCTCATCGGATGGACCTTGTGAGATTATTCTCATGAAATGGTTCTCATGGAATGGCTCTGATCAGATGGTTTTCTGTGGATGGTTCTCATGAAATGGCCCTCATAAGTCGGATCTCTGGAGATAGTTCTTGCATAACGGTTTTCATTAGATACTTCTCATGGGATGGTTCTCATGAGAAGGATTTGATTGGACGGTTATCATGAAATGGCCCTTAGAAGTTGGTTTTTAGGAGATTGTTCTCATAAGGTAGTTTTCATGGGATGGTGTTGATAGGGTGCTTCTCTTGGGATGAACGTCATGACAATTGTTTTCATGAAATCGTTCTCATGATTCTCATGAGTTGGTTCTCATGAGATTGTTTATTTGAAATGATTTTCAATGTATGCTTTTCATCGGATGGTTGTTATGGGATAGATCTCATAATATGGTTCTCATGAGATGAATCTCATTATATGGTTCTCATGAGATGAATCTCATTATATGGTTCTCATGAAATGGTCCCATGGGTTTGTTCGCATGGGATTTTTTTGAGATGGTTCCAATGAAATAGTCCTAATGAGATGGTTCTCATGGGTTGATTATTAGATGGTGTTCATAAAATGGTTTTCATGATATAGTTCTCATAAGCTGGTTCTCATAGGATGTTTCTTGTGAGATGGATTTCATGTGATGGTCCTCAGTAGATGATTCTCATGAGATGGTTCTCATGGGATGGTTCTTATGAGATTGTTCGCTTGGGATGTTTCTCATGAACTGGTCTCCCTTGGATGTTTTTTGGGATATGTTACTCGTGGAATGGTTCTCATGAGACTGATATCATAAGAAGGTTCTTATGAAATAGTTCTCGTGAGATGGCTTTCATGTGATGGTTCCCATGAGATGGTTCTCACTGAATGCTTCTCATGGAATGATTTAATGGACATTATCGTATGAGTTGGTTCTCTTGAGATGGTTCGTGCATGATGCTTTTCTAATGATATGGGTCTCGTGTTATGGTCGTCATGGGATGGGTCTTATGAGACGGTTTTCATGAGACAGCTCTCATGACATGGTTATCATGGGATTGTATTCATGAAATCGGTCTCTTGAGATGGTTTTCGCAACATAGTTTTCTTTATTTGGTTTTCATGTGTTGGTTCTCATATGAAGGTTTTCATGGAAGGTTCTCACGAGATGGTTCTCATAAGATAGTTCACATGGGATGGTTTTTATTGGATGGTTCTCATGAAATAGGTCTTATGAGATGGTTCTTAGATGGTTATCATGGGATGGTTTTCAGTAGATGGTTCTAATGAGATGGTACTCAGGGGATGATTTTCATGACATGTTTTACATGAAATGGTTTTTATGAGAAAGTTCTCATGAGATGATTATCATTAGATGGGCTCCTTTGGATGTTTCTCAAGAGATGGCTGTCATGGAATGCATCTTAGGAGATGGTTACCATCGGAAGGTTCACGTGGGATGGTTTTCATGAGATGGCTCTCATGTGATTATTCTCATGGGATAGTATTCTGGAGATGGTTCTCATGAAATTGTTCTAATGGAACGGTTCTCATAAGATAGGTGTCGTGCAATGGTTTTCTAGAGATGGTTTTCATGGGATGGCTTTCCTGGGATGGTTCTCATAGGACGGTTGTCATGAGATGGTTCTCACAGGATGGTTCTCATGGGATGGTTGTCATGAGATGGCTCTCATAGCATGGTTCTCAAGGGATATTTATCATGATTATGGTACTCATGGGATGGTTCTCGTTATATGTGTCTTTGGGATGGTTGTCTTGAAATAGTTTTTATGAGATTGTTCCCATGAGATGGTTCTCATGGATGGTTCTCATGAGATAGTTCCCATAGGATGGGTTTCATGGTAAGAATCTCATGATATGATTTTCATGGGATGGTTCTTATGAGACGATTTTCATGGGATGGTTCTCATGGAATGTTCCTTATTGAATGGCTCTCATGAGATGGTTCTCATGGGATGGTTAGGGATGGTTCTCTGTTGATGGTTCCCATGGGATGGTTTTCAGATGGTTCTCATGGGATGATTCTTATGGAATGGTTCTCATGACATGACTTGTGTGAGATGGTCCTCATGAGATAGCTCTCATGGGATGAGTCTCATGAAGTGGTTCTTATGAGATGGTCCTCAGGGGATGATTCTCATGTCATGTTTCTTATGAAATGTTTTTTGTGAAAATTCTCATGTGATAATTATCATGAGATGGTTCTTTTGGGATGGCTCTCATGAAATTGTTCTCATAGGGTGTTTTCCATGAAATAGTCTCATGGGATGGATTTTCTTGAAATGGCTATATCTGATAGTTCTCATAATATGATTCTTATCGCTTGGACCTCGTGAGATCATTATCATAAAGTGGTCCTCATGGGATGGCTTTGATGAGATAGTTTTCTGTCGATGTTCTCATGAAATGATCCTCATAGGTCGGATATCAGGATATAGCTCTTATAAAATGGTTTTCATGAGATGCTTCTCATAGAATGGCTCTCACGAGAAGGATTTCATTGGACGTTTGCCATGAAATGGTCATCTGAGGTTAGCACTTTGGAGATGGTTCTGAGGAAATAGTTCTCATGGGATGGTTTTGATGGCATGGTTTTCTTGGAGTGAACGTCATAAGCTTATCATGAAATCATTCTTATGATATGCTTCTCATGACATGGTTCTCATGAGATAGTTCAGAGGATCTTAGTGAGTCTCTGAACTTGCACCTGTGCTTGCTCGTCTTTTCCGTTTCTGTTTAAAAACCAAAACTTTTCCTTCTCAATGGAAACATGCTTTGATAAATCCAATCCCTACCAAGGGTGACCATTCTGACCCCTCTAACTATCGTCCTGTTGCTTTGACTTCTACCATTTCCAAAGTCTTTGAATCCCTCCTCAACTGCCATATCCTTAAACACCTCGAAAATCACAGTCTTCTCTC
>JAYMFT010205215.1:0-11605 GCA_038088735.1 Panulirus argus | reverse complement strand
GTGTGCATGTATGTATATATGTGTGTATGCGGGGGGATGGGTTTTTCTTCGTCTGTTTCCTGGCACTACCTTGCTGACGCGGGAAACAGCGATCAAGTATAATAATAATAATAATATTTTTTTTTTAAAGGCTTAGCTGTTCCTAGTTTAGGGAAACACATACTTTGTCATTTCCTGGGTAGTGAGGTAGAGATAGAAATGGACAAAGAGGGTTCTCCTTTGTATTTATAATGAAAAGTCGATCACAAATGACGAAGAGAGATTTTTTTTCATACTTATTTGCCATTTCCCACATTAGTGAGGTAGCACTAGGAACAGATGAAGAAAGATGAGGAAGATGGGTGTAGTGAGTTAAGTATTAAGATGTGTATTTCAGTGGAAAATGTTAGGGATATGACTGTGGATCATCTACCAATCAAATATTTTGTGTATGAGGGTGATAGTACGAATTGAGATTTTTCACCTGATGGTGTGAAGTTGTGTGGAGTATGAATAATTTAAGTTGCATCATAGTGTGCTGAGGAAACGAATAGCAAGGACTGTAATAGTGTGGAGTATTGTTCATCTCTGGATGCTGGAATTGATTTGAGGATAGTATGGTAGTGGAAAAGCTAAGGGTTCAAGTTGTCATGCAAGAGAAAAACTGGCACTACTCTGAAAGTTTTGGTGAATGGAAAGAATGAAAAAAGCTGGCATAAATGAGTGCTTGCTCTAACATTGATTGATGTATGGCAATTAAAACTAAATATATATAGGCCAGGTAAGAAATAATATCACTGTAGTATGAAGTCATTATGTATTAGTACTGCAGGACCTGTGATGTTACCCAGAACCTTTCTAAAGGCTCTGCAGCCCAAGGCTGCACTACTTCCCGTAGCAGGGATATGTAGACTCCTTTGGAGTGAGAAGTTCTTTGATGAAGATTTACTCCCAGTGACACAACCCCACCAAAAGTGACTTTTTTCTTGTGAAGTAATCTGGTATGAAGCCATTAAAAAGATGTTTGGATGAAAGTCTTTAAAATGGCATAGTCATGTAGAACATGTGGCAGGTGATGGCTGGTCAAGAAGATAAATAGCAGCACAGTAGATATTGCAAGGAAGAGAGGGAGACACTGAAAGAGATGGATACATGTAGTGGGGAAATTGATAAGAGCGAGGGATATTTCAGATGGAGACACTAGAGCAGGGGTTCCTAACCTGTGGTACATATACCTCTTGAACATTTGGGCTTTGTCATTGGTATGTTTTGAATTGAGGGCTAGTTACCCTGGTGTCCCACTGGTAGTGAGTATTGCAACTACTTAAACATTAGGGCAAGCTGATCCTAGTAGGTGGGAGCCTACCTGTTTGCTTGCTTTTGAGTAATTTAAGAAAACAGGTAATCATGTTGACATCAGTCATTTCACTGGCATAAATATCATAAAGCACCCACACCTATGGACATTGTGGTGCCTTTCATGAAAATATCATGTGGCTCATGAGATGGAGAACATTAGGAACCCCTATGCTAGAGGATTGCCTTGGATCGGATGCAGTGGAAGCATTTTGTGTATGGAGATGGTATTAGTGCAAACATTATTTTCACCTGACAGATCAGCTTAGTGCTTAGAATGAAGAAGTAAAAAGCACTTTTACAGGTGCTGAGGCCATTTTTTTCCTCGGATGAACTAGGCTTAGATTGTTAGGATGTGTGCAAACACTTGAAGAGCTCGTATTGATTTCTGTATTATTTTTCTCATACTTATTCTCTTTGCCCTGAGATGGCCATGGTTAGGGCATGTATGTTCCTGCATGATCAGTTTCCATAAAAGAAAATGTGAAGGCTGTATGTACCTCATCCACTCATTAGATTGGGAATGAAATAGTTAGTGTAAAGTGATTTATAGATTATAGTGTATTTTTTATTTTTGTACCAAATTGTCTCTTTTTTCCATGTCTAGTCAGTGTCAGAAGCAAGCAAAGAATGGCCTCATTTGCAATGTTTAATCTCTAGCTGTGTTTTATGATATACCAAAACCAGACCGTACCATCCATAGCCAAGTCTCACAAACTGTTCAGTAGTTTATCTTGACTATTTTGTATGCCTTGGGTAAGCTCATGGACAGCACATCGCATCCTTTATATCACACTGATCCAGTTCTTTCTCTCCACAACAGCTTAGCTTCCACTATCCAGAATGTTCAGGCCCCTATACAGTTTTCCAAAGCATCCCTCACCACATCCTTCCATCTCCCTCTCAGTCTCCCCCTCCCCAGTACGTCCTCCACTTCTGACACAAGTTATTTTTGTTAGTCATTTCTACATGGGAATCTATGTATTGGGTGGGAGAGACCCAGGAAGGAGATAGAAGGATGGAGTGGAGGAGGCTTTGAGTTATTGGGGCCTGAACAGCCGGAGGATGAGAGGTTTGTTGTGGATATAATTAGACTGATAGGGTAAATTAAAAACAGTGGGCTGAAACATGAGATATGAAACAGTGGAGAAAAGCCTTGGAATAAATTAAGGGGCTTGGCTGGAGATGGAAGGTTTAGCATCAGTACATTATGCATGACAATTAAAGATTGGCTATGTGCTAATGAGACGATTGTTTCAAGCTTTACATATTATGGAATGTCATATTTTATGTTCTTTTCCCACCTTAGTGAGGTAGCATCTGGAAAAGATGAATGAGTCTTCGAGAAAATAACTTTTATTGGATCCTTTTGTCTGGTTTTTCTTTTTGAAAGTTTATAATACAGGGGGAAGAATTTTCACACCCCATTAACTCCCACCCCTCATTATGACAAACAAAGCAAGGGTAGTGTTATTAAGGCAAATAACAAATGAGAATAAGTATAAATTTGTTATGGGTATGAAGTACTACTCATTCTTTTAAGATGTACCAGTGGACACAACCTGTTATCCAAGGGGTTTAGATCCGTAGAATAAGTATGAAAGTTGTTATATGTCTCACTCCTTTCAGATCAATCAGTTGACACCACCTGGATTACCGGATGTAATACCCACACCACCACCAGCTTTGGCAGACCCCAGGGCATGTAAACCTGATACCTCAGTGGATACATTTAATGGAGGTTTTCTTAATATTGAAGTTGATCCAAGGGCAGCCAAAGTAGAGGATAGATCTGCTGAAGTGTATGATGAGGATTTTCTTGATATTCATGCCAATGATGAGATGGAACTCTTCTGATGCTTCCCATTTTCTTCTAGAGTCAGTTTGTGGATTAATTGTGTTGATAATAGTTTAGTTACTCTCTTAAGCTCTGAAGTGAAACAACAAGCCTTTAAAATTTCTTACTTAAAGAGTAATGTTTTATTCCCACAAGTTACACACAAGGCCTTCATATTTAGTCCCCAGTTGAGTGCTTCTAACCACATAACTTCCATGATGAATGTTGATCAGGGTACCAAAGGCATTCTCATGGATGGTTTAGGTTTACCTTCATGATCCTCACTTTCCTTTTAGCATCGTTTGTTATTGTGCAAGTGCCTCATCAGTGTGTTTCATATGAAGGTATTAACATGTGGGAAAACTGTTGAAGTTACTTTTGATATTGATCAGGCAACTTATCCAGTAAGGAGTTTGTGCTTTTAAGTGAAATGCTTTAAAAGGCAAAATTGAAAGGAGAAATTTAATGAATGAGATGTCTCTTACTAGTTGACAGTAAAGGGATTGCTTTCAGAGCAGTTTTTTATGTATGCTGAAAATCTGAATTATTCCTCCATTCCCTGTCACATATATTTTCTGAATAAAGACTGTACAAGTTATATGGTTAATGGTATCTCATTCCTCAGTTCCTCAAGCCAAGCTTTAGTCATTGTTTATGAGTTCCACTCAGATGAAGGTATATTGCTATGCCAAATAACAGTAGTAACAGATGCACTTAAGGTATTAATGAAAATACCCATATGATACACGTTATTGAAATATTGATGTTCAGTGAGGGAGTATATGTGTGTGAGAGGGGTGTTTGTAAGAATTATACCACTATGTGCAGTGATTGTTGCATATACTGACACTTTCCTGTACAGCAGGAAATCAGTCATATTCTGATACTGTTTTCCGGTCCACACTTACTCTGAAAAGGAGTGAGTTAGTTGAAGTGAAGGAATTTCAGTCATCTCTTTTGTCCAAAATATCTCAAATTCTTTCATTTTCAATTTTTCATTATCCTTGTTATATCAAAAACCTATTATGAATTCATAGAATATATATGACTATATGTAGCTCAAGATTTACAGCAGCTACCTTTGTAGATTGTTTTCAGAGCACCAGTTAATAATAATGTCAAGTGTATATTGCTTGACTAGGGTGCAGCTACAAATAGTTTTATCAAGTTTAACAGAACATTTGTTGAAAGACAGTTGCTCATACTTTATTATTTATTATTATGTAATTCAGTTGTGTGTGGTATATAGAAATATTTGATTTCTTTGTAAATGTTTATTATTATTCATACAAAAGTAAAATTTTACTTTATTCAGTGTAATGTAAAAGGTCAAATTTCTGCTGTACTTTAGAACTTTAGGAAAAAGTATTCATTCGTCTTAACTGTGTGAGACATATCCTGTTTGAAAGCATTTTTTGTCCATCTGTGTCTTATGTGCCATATCCCACTGAACAGCATGGTAGTCCATGCAGAACTTTCATAGGACAGTAGTCATTATAGCCCTCTGCACATCCATCCAGAGTATCACCTCTCTCACACTCATACTCCCTCACTCTGTTTTTCTGCCATACTTTTGGGCTTCCACTACATCAAGTCCTACTCGGGTTTTATATATATATATATATATATATATCCCATGTACAGTACATAGAGACATATCTTTATGTAAATCTAGTCTCTTTCATGCTGTCCCCTGCTAAGATTTGTCAGCATCATTTTAGATCATGCTTAATGGCCATGAGTAAGCAGTTCCCTGCATCCACAGCAAATAACACCCTGCCAGCCCTTCCTGGCATGAGAATCAAGCTTGTATCTTGAAGTTTGTGAGTGGAGAATATAACCATTAAATGATGGTACTTTTGTGGAAATACCTTTTTCTTTGATATATTTTTTTTTGTGGTTAGAATTAGTAATTTATCATGTGCATTTGTCAAACATCAAATTGGCTGGTAATTGTCTCACTTTGCTGCTTAGAAGTAGTTGAAGACGATTAAAAGGAAAAGAATGATGGTGATGAAGCAGTTTAAGCTGTATTTTGTTAATTGATTGGGGTGATAGCATGGATGGTGATCATGCAGAAATGGGAAACAATTGGTGATAAGAGAAAGTTTTGCTTGGGCTACCTTAGAGTGTAGAGGGAACTGGCAGCATGTATAGTCACTCATAAAAGTTCATGGGGTCCATGTGTGTGAGTGGGCCTGTGCAGTCCTCACCTCTTTCTGGACGACAAGTCTGTATAAAGACGTGAGAATGCACACACGCATACACATGTCAGAACTGTGACAATGATGTAACAAAGTAAGAAAGGATTATATTTGTCAATCATGTGTTATCAGCAGTCGTAATCAGTTACACATGCACAGAAACCCCCACAAACTTTTCTGAGTGACCTAATGAACTTTTATGAATGACTACATTTTGAGTAAAATGACAGTATACTAGGAAAGCTATAAGGTTCAATAATGAGCACAGGATGAAAACAAATGTGCAGTTGGTTACTGAAAACATCACATGTGGGAAGGTAGAAGAACCATTATATTTAAAAGGACATAAAACAACTACATAAAGACTGGACAGGCCCAGAATACTGTAGGTATGTTTTTATTTGAATAACAGTAAATCATGATTGCTGTGTTATCATAGGAATTTTTCATTAGGTATTTGAAGTATTGCTTGTCAAATAGTACAGTGATTGAAATGGAGAAGATCCTGCATGAGATACCTTTCCCTGAATGTGAGAATTAATGTAGCTGATTTAGAAATAAGGGCTTAGTCATTTAAAATTCTACTCCATCTATGATCGCTGACTTCTTTCCCATTTTTGTGGGTGGATACTTTTGCCTACAGGCATGCACCTTTTGTGGGAAGACTGAAGATTATTTATATGTGGATGTAGCTGATAAGGATATCTTTTATGTGCTATTTATTGTAATTATCTGACTGAAGAATAATGAAAGGAACAGAGTATATGGTGCATGACAGCACTGTGGAGGATATGAAGGCATTGATTATAACACTCAGGAAACAGAGTATAATATAAGGATAGAAGATCTAGGTATTTCTGTCCTACATATGTGATGGAATATGGCACCAGTGATGAGTCATCATTATAATACTTAGATGGTTACTTTTTTCATACTGGCATCACACATTCATTGTGAAGTCATGTAAGACTTTATTTCACTCATGGCATTTTCATAACCGCATATATTTCGTTTTACTGTGATTAAGCATGTAAGTTCTTTTTTAATTGCAAACTGTTTTTTTAACTAGATAATTTCATTAGAAGTTTTTACTTGTACAGTATTTTAAGGTTGTACACATGATTATTGATTCAACTGTATGCTAAATAAAGAATGATGACGTTTGAAATTTTTTTATCTTAGAACCCTACTAATTTGATTTGGATGATTCAAAATTTAGAGCATATCAGGCTGTTGGTAGGAGAATGACAAAGATGCAATTGGTGCTGAAGCCTGTTTTCTATATGCAGTTTTTTTTTTTTTTTTTTTTTTTTTTTTTTTTTTTGCATCTGTGAACTCAGCCATTCTGTATCTGGTTGCTTCATGGATTATAAGTACTTCAGAAGAAAACCCAAATGATTATCTCTCTCTATATACCTCTGACTCCCGTTCCCTTTAAAGAACTCCGTCAAGGGGGTGAGGGGCACAGCAAATAAGTCTCTATAACTGGTGAACTCCAGTGCTGCTTCTTGGCCTTTAGTGCCTCAACCTTAACAGGTCACCAGCAGAGGACTACTCTAGTGCAGTGTTTTTCAGACTACGAATATTGTAAACCAAGACATTACGTTCTGCAGTATACCATATTGTTTGTAACTTTCTTAGTAAATAAAATGTGGATTATTATCATAATGTCCCTACTGACTACTGCTTATGTTCCAAGCTACTACTTCACTTAATGTTCTTATTTAATGTTCCTACTTGCTACTACTTCTTGCACCCTTCTAATGTTCCTGCATACTACTTATATCTATTGCTCCTAACATTTTGCTAAAAAGCAAGGCTAGCACATACCACTCGCTTCAGGAAAATCTAGCTATGAAGAATGAACTGTGTAAGGTAAGTTTTGTTAAATATTATACAGTGTGACAAGTGGGAGAGATTATATGTTTGTGGACAGAATGCCAGCAGTCCACGTGTGGGATAGGCAGAAAGAAAAGACAGCTTCCTTGGTCAGAGGAATGCCACTTGACAACCACTGAATTACTGGCTCACTGTTTAGCCATCACTAACCCAACCAATACCCAGGTGGATAGTACTGGTAATATACCTCCCTGGTCGGTGGCTGCTCAGCAACTACTGCCTACTAACCTACCAAGAGGTTATGCAGGGATGTACAGGAAAAATTCTTGTTTGTAGCTTGGCTTTTTTTATATATGTTTGTCATATCCTGCATTATTAAGGTAGTGCCAGGAGCATGGAAGAAATGGCCCCATTCACTCAAAATCCACTCTCTATCTTGTCATGTATAATGCATCAAAAACAAATCCCCCTATCCACAACCAGGCCTCAGAATTTTTTATGTTTTCTCTTAACCTCTTCATATACCCTAGTTCAGCACAATGATCGCATGTATGTTGCCCCCTTTTCACCACATTACCCCAGTTATCAATGACATTTGCATATCAATCACCCTCCTGCATGCTCAGGCCTTTAAAGCATCCTTCGTTCCATTCTTCTACCTCTTCCTTGGTCTTCCCCATTTCCTTTTTCCCTCCACTTCTCTTGCCACTCATCTTCTTCAGATGTCCAATCCATTTCAGCATACTTTCATCAATTCTTTCATTCATACTCCTTGTATCTCCACACCTCGCTCTTAACCTATCATCTCTTATTTGATTAACCCACTTTACACTAAATATTGTCCTCATGCATTTCATTTCCAACACATCCATCATTTTCTTTACATTTCTATCTAAGGCCCTCATCTCTTATTCATACAGCACTGACAGGGCTACTATACCATCAAACATACCTATTTTGCCTTAGAGTGACCTTCTTCGACACATTCCTCAATGTTGCCAGGATCTTTGTCCTCTCGCCCATCCTCTCGGCTCACTTCAGCTCCCATGATTTCATTCATTTCCATATACTGCATACTTTTATGTATCTATCCACTTCCTCTAACTTCTGTCCATGCAAGCTCACACACCAAAGGAAAGCATCTTTTTTCACTGCTAAACCTAATAACTTCGTTTTCATTATCCTTTCACACACTTCCAAACTCAGACAGCAGCTTCTGCAGTTTCTCATATGAATCTACCACCTGTGCTGAGTCATTAGCAAAAAATATCTGACTCACTTCCCTGCTCCTTCTCACCCCCACCCCAGACAGATTACAAACCTGCTCCTCTCCACGACTTTTGCATTTACCTCCCTCACCATCTCATCCATGCAAAAACAACCATGAAGACACACCCTTACTGGAGACTCATCTTTAACTGGAACCACTCACCCTCCTCTCTTCTTTCGTACACACATGTAAAGGAAAAAAAATTGTGGACTTAATACACACTATACCTGTGTGCACCCATAAGCACTTTCGTCAGGATTCTGCTACGAACAGTGAGAGTGTATCACTCACCACACATTTCTCATGATGAATGATACTGTTTCCGTCACCCTGCACATCACATTGTCATTCCAAGTTTTATCAGAGTTTTATCTTATACATGTTTGTAGTGCAAACATACTTTCTCTTAGATATCAGGGGATCGAGCACATAGGTTCAAATCCAGTTAGCGGGAGTAACTCAGGCGTTCACCTCTCCTTATGGGAAGTTCGTTCGATCGAGATTTGACTTGGAATTGTTTTCCCTGGATGAAATCATTGAAGGACATTTTGAAAAATGCATATCTACTTGCATGTACAGTAAAGAAATTAACTGACACTTTTATAAGTGGTAGAAGTCCATGTTTCACTAAACAAGCTTGTTTAGGATGTGTGAGTGATTTCAGAGGCTGTGCGTACTTGGATGTGTAGATATTTAGATAGAAAGATAGATATATGTATGAATAGATAGTTAGATACATATAAAGCTTGACAGACATACAGATAGATAGATAGACAGAAACATATATATATATATATATATATATATATATACAGATGGATAAGTAGATTTAGTCCAGGAAAGAAAAATATAAGTGTAGCTTGGAATGAGGTCCTTTATAAAGACATATCCGGTAGTTTCTGGTATATGTGTTAGTTCCTATGACGGGATGTAGAGGGTGAGGGAAGGAAGAAGGGGACGGATACGCATTTGTTTCCGGGGGTTCATTCAGCGCCCCGCAGGATGACGGATGGATTGCGATTTATTAGTTGCTTGTTAAGCATCACTTGGGTAAAGATCACGGGCAATTCATTTCTCTCTATTGAATATTTAGCAGGCCGTCTTTTGTTAGTTTTGGGAACCCTGTAATACAGTATATAGTGATGAAACCTGTTTTATTGTCTTTTTGATAACTCTGGTTTCTATGGTTTAAATTTGGTCTCTTATTGACAATGCATTGTTCCCAGCATTTCATCTCTTTCGTCCACAGTCTTTGAAATTTCTTTCAGGCATGTATAACACATGTAAGGGCATTTTAGTTTAAGGTACATTGGGAAAATATCTACCTTTATGAAACAACCTACCTTTGGTTGTTTTTGGAGAGAGGTCTGAGACGCATAAGGTCTGGTGTTAGTGTCCGAGAATCTTTATCTGGACATCTAAGCAGCTAGTCGTTGATACATAGATTTAGTAAGATAGTTTAAAAAAAGTGTTATGAAAACGGCAAAGAACATTTCTTTTGTCTCGAAGGCTGTTAAGAACAGATTTGACAGTTCTGAATAGATTCTATAGAGCAGAATCGATCATCTTATTGTCGTGTGCATAAATTATATGACGCGTACTTTTCGAAGATTTTGCTCTCTAGGGAGAGAGAGAGAGAGAGAGAGAAAGAGAGAGAGAGGTCATGGGAGACTAATGTTGGCTCACCTTTGTGTCTTGTTTAGCATTTGAAATGAAATGAAGACGATTGGTAGGTCATAACCCACCACGGACGGCCTTGTGTCTCCCATGCTCACTGTATGGCAACACCTGGCGCCATGTTCATCCCCAGTACACCCCAGGTGTGGCAACAACCCCAGTACATCTCACCTGCGGCAACATCTCCAGTACACCCTACCAGCGGTAACATCCCCAGCACACTTCATCTGCGGCAACATCCCTAGTACACCTCACCTACGACATCCTCAGTCCACCCCATCTGCGGCAACAACCCAGTACACCCCACCTGCGGCAACATCCCCACACTGTCGCACATTGTCTTACTCCATCCCTCTCTCTGTCCTCCGTGATCTGTCTTACACACTCTCTCTGTCACCCTGCCTCTCCCCCTCCCTCTCCCTGTGATCTGTCGTACGATATTCTTGTCTCCCAGCACCCGTCTGCCTGGCACCCCGGTGATCTATACGGCACATGGTGTTAAACCTGTCCAATCTTCTGTATATCAGGACGCCATATTGTGACGAGAGGTCTGACCCTCCCTCTCTATGACAGGTCCAATTCTCCCTCACTATGACAGGTCTGATCTCCTCCCTCGAAGCCACATGTCCGACCCTCCGTCGCTGCGACACATGCCCTGCACTCCATTGCTGCGATAGGGGACTGACCACCTCATCCCGTGTGACGGATCAAGACTTGAGTTTGACCTTCGGAACCAAAGATCCGAGTGAGGCCTTGTGTGTGAGTGAGGCTCGGGATGCTCAAGGACCACCGGTACGTCCTCATGCCGGCCGACTGCACCAGGAACGTCGGAGACCGCTCCGCCCCGCCCCGCCCCACGCTGACAACGGCGGTGAGAGGAGTAAAGGGGGTTGGGGGGACATTGGATCCCACGGGTGGGAGGGAGTGGTTCGGGTGGGAGGAAGAGGTTCTGGTGGGAGGGAGAGGTTCTCGTAGGAAAGGGAGGTTCCGGAGGAGGATCATGAGGTCAGAAACGCGGGCCACATGAGGCAGGTGGCGGCGGCGCTGGTAGAGGACTGCTGCAGTGGCAACTGGAGGGAATGTCGTCTCCCTTCGTCATTCTCTCCACCAGTAAACCTTCCCTCCAACAACAAGCCTTGCCTCTGCCACAATCTCTCCATCACTCCATCACTGTCTCCATTTCCTCCATCACCTCCCCCTCCACCAATTTAAGGAGGGTCAGGTATGTTCTACTGGGGAGGTCAAACCTATCTGTCTATCTATCTTTTAGTATTTTATGTTGAAGATTCCAGTCACGGACAAGAAACCACATCAAGGCCGGGCCCTAACTGAAATATAGAAGGAACTGAGAAAGGGGGAAAAACAGACAGACAGGGAAAGTATTTACAAATTTTTGAAAAAGTGAAAAACATGTCTCTTGAAATGAGCCAGGTCATAGTTATT
>JAYMFT010205204.1:0-11605 GCA_038088735.1 Panulirus argus | reverse complement strand
TTCCCTCAAAGGCTCAGTCCTCTGTTCTTAACGCTACCTCGCTAATGCGGGAAAAGGCGAATATGTATGAAAAAAAAAAAAAATTATTAACTTCATAATTATACTCTGTATATCAACCCAAAGTGGTGGTTTCTGAGACTTTCTATCATTATTTCAAGGAAAAAAGACTTTCATTATGTTATATTCCAGGTTTGAAGCAAAAAGTTTTTTCTTTTAAAACATACCCTGAACTATTATCTGCGGTTTTTTCAGTTTTCTTAAAGAAAAAAGAGTGCATTAAAATCACAGTATAGGTCATGTTTTTCATGCTGAAAAGGATTCTGATGTGAAAATCGTGTTTTGGGATCACCAGATTCTGTAAGTAAGCTATTAATAACTGTATACAAAATATATTCCAATATTATTGCCTTCATAATTATAAGCTATATATCAACCCAAAAGTGGCATTTTTTAACATTTTCTATCATTATTTTTAGGAAAGAAGACTCATTATGTTATTTTCCAATTTTGAAAGAAAAAGTTTTTTCTTGTAAGAAATACCCTGAAATATTATCTACGGTTTTTATCAGTTTTCTTAAAAAAATTAGATTTGGTTTAAAATCACAGTATAGGTAATTTTTTTCATGCTGAAAACGATTCTGATGTGAAAATCATTTTTGGGATCATCAGATTCTGTAATTAAGCTTTTAATAACTGTACACTAAATATATTCCATTGCGATTGCCTTCATAATTATACACTATATATCAACCCGAA
Organism: Panulirus argus; assembly: GCA_038088735.1. Taxonomy (NCBI): domain Eukaryota; kingdom Metazoa; phylum Arthropoda; class Malacostraca; order Decapoda; family Palinuridae; genus Panulirus; species Panulirus argus. The sequence goes on along the minus strand of JAYMFT010205204.1, from coordinate 10,849 downwards.
GTGGCATTTTTCAACATTTTCTATCATTGTTTCAAGGAAAGAAGACTTTCATTATGTTATATTCCAGTTTTGAAAGAAAAATTTTTTTCTTGTAAAAATACCCTGAAATATTATCTATGGTTTTTGTCAGTTTTCTTCAAAAGATAGATTTGCTTTAAAATCACAGTATAGGTAATATTTTACATGCTGAAAAGGATTCTGATGTGTAAATCGTGTTTTGGGATCATCAGATTCTGTAAATAAGCTTTTAGTAATTGTATATTAAATATATTCCATCATATTTACCTTTATAATTATGTGCTATATGTCAACCCAAAATTGTGTTTTCAACATTTTTATCATTATTTCAAGGAAAGAAGACTTTCATTATGTTATATTCCAGTTTTGAAACAAAAATATTTTTTTCGTAAAAAATACCCTAAACTATTATTAGTTGTGGTTTTTGTAAGGTTTCTTGAAAAAACAGATTTGCTTTGATATCACAGTATAGGAAAAGGTTTTCATGCTGAAAAGGATCTGATATGAAAATCATGTTTTGGGATCATCAGAATCTCTAAATAAGCTTTTAGTAATTGTATTTTAGATATATTCTATTATTATTACCTTCATAATTATATGGTATATATCAACCCAAAGTGGCTTTTTCAACATTTTCTATCATTTCAAGAAAAGAAGACTTTCATAATGTTATATTCCAGTTTTGAAAGAAAAAGTTTTTTCATAAAAAATACCCTGAACTTTTGCCTGCAGTTTTTGTCATTCATTTTTCAAAAAAATAGATTTGCTTTAGAATCACAGTATAGGTCATGTTTTTCATGCTGAAAAGGATTCTGATGTGAAAATTCTGTTTTGGGATCATCGGATTCTGTAATTAAACTTTTAATAACTGTATACTAAATATATTCAGTTATTATTGCCTTCGTGATTATACGCTATATATCAAACCAGAATGGCTTTTTTCAACATTTTCTATCATTATTTCAAGGAAAGAAGACTTCCATTATGTTTTATTCCAGTTTTGAAAGAAAACATTTTTTTCTCGTAAAAAATACCCTGAACTATTACCTGCAGTTTTTTACAGTTTTCTTCAAAAATTACATTTGCTTTAAAATCATAGTATAGGTCATGTCTTTCATGCTGAAAAGGATTCTGATGTGAAATTATGTTTTGGGATCATCAGTTTCTGTAATCAAGCCTTTAATAAATGTATACTAAATATATTGTTATTTTTGCCTTCATGATTATACGCTATATATCAAACGAAATTGGTGTTTTTCAACATTTTCTATCTATATTTCAAGGAAAGAAGGCTTTCATTATTCTGTACTCCAATTTTGAAAGAAAATGTTTTTCTCGTTAAAAAATACTCTGAACTTACCTTCGGTTTTTGTTAGTTTTTTTATTTTCAAAAAAATAGATTTGCTTTAAAATCACAGTATAGGTCATGATTTTCATGCTGAAAATGATTCTGATGTGAAAATCATGTTTTGGGATCATCAGATTTTCTAATTAAACTTTTAGTAACTGTATACTAAATATATTGTTATTATTGCCTTCATAATTTTACGCCATATATTAACCCAAAGTAGCATTTTTCGTCACTTTCTATCATTATTTCGAGGAAAGAAGACTTTTTTATGTTATAGTCTAGTTTTGAAAGAAAAAAGTTTTTTCTTGTAAAAGATACCGTGAACTATTACATGCGGTTTTTGTCAGTTATCTTCAAAAAATAATTTGCTTTAAAATCATATAATAGTTCATGTTTTTCATGCTCAAAAGGATTCTGATGTGAAAATTGTATTTTCGGATCATCAGATTCTGTAATTAAGCTTTTAATAACTTAATACTAAATATATTCAATTATTATTACCTTCATGATTATATGCTATATATCAAACGAAAGTGGTATTTTTCAATATTTTCTATCATTATTTCCAGGAAAGAAGACTTTCATTATGTTATATTCCAGTTTTGAAAGAAAAAGTTTATTCTCATAAAAGATGACCTGAACTATTCCCTGCGGTTCTTGTCATTTTCTTCAAAAAATAGATTTGCTTTAAAATCACAGTATAGGTCATGTTTTTCATGCTGAGAAGGATTCTGATTTGAAAATCATGTTTTGGGATCATCAGATGCTGTAACTAAGCTTTTAGTAATTGTATATTAGATATATTCCATTATTATTCCCTTTATAATTGCATGCTATATGTCAGCCCAAAGATTTGTTTTTCAACATTTTCTCTATTTATTTTAAGGAAAGAATACCTTCATTATATTCCAGTTTTGAAACAGAAAGTTTGTTCTCTTAAAAAATACCCAGAACTGTTACCTGCGGTTTTTGTCGGTTTTCTTCAAAAAATAGATTTGCTTTAAAATCACAGTATAGGTAATGTTTTTCGTGCTGAAATGGATTCAGTTGTGAAAATCGTGTTTTAGTAATTGTATATTACATAAATTCCAGTACTTTTACCTTCATAATTATATGCTATATGTCAACCCAAAATTGCGTATTCAACATTTTCTATCATTATTTCAAGTAGAGAAGACTTTCATTATGTTATACTCCAGTTTTGAAAGAAAAGGTCTTTTCTTGTAAAAAATACCCTGCGGTTTTTGTCAGTTTTCTTAAAAAGTAGATTTGCCTTAAAATCACAGTATAGGTCATGTTTTTCATGCTGAAAAAGATTCTGATGTGAAAATCGTTCTTTGGGATCATCAGATTCTGTAATTTTTTTTTTTTTTTTTTTTTTTTTTATGTTGATGCTTTTAGTAATTGAATACTGGATATATCCTATCATTATTACCTTTATAATTGTACACTATATGTCAACCCAAAGAGGTGTTTTTCAATATTTTCTTTGTCTGTTTCAAGGAAAGAAGACTTTCATTATGTTAGATTCCAGTTTTGAAACAAAAAGTTTTTTCTCGTAAAAAATACCCTGAACTATTACCTACGGTTTTTGTCAGTTTTCTTCATAAAATAAATTTGCTTTAAAATCACACTATAGGTAATGTTTTTCATGCTGAAAAGGATTCTGAAATGAAAATCGTTTTTTGGGATTATCAGATTCTGTAAATAACCTTTTAGTAACTGTATATTGAATATATTCTATTATCATTTCCTTCTTATTCATACGCTATATGTCAACACAGAGTGGCGTTTTCAACATTTTTTATTATTATCTCAAGGAAAGAAGACTTTCATTATGTTATATTCCAGTTTTAAACAAAATGTTTTTTGTAGTAAAAAATACCCTCAACTATTACCTGTGGTTTTTGTCAGTTTTCTTCAAAAAATAGATTTGATTTAAAATCACAATATAGGTAAAAGTTTTTCATGCTGAAAAGGATTCTAACGTGAATATTGTGTTTTGGGAAGATAAGATTCTGTAATTAAGCTTTTAATAATTGTATATTAACTATATTCTATTATCATTACCTTCAAAATTATATGCTATATGTCAACTGAAAGAGGTGTTTTTCAACATTTTCTATCTTTTTTTCAAGGAAAGAAGACTTTCATTATGTTATATTCCAGTTTTTGAAACAAAAATTTTTTCTTGTAAAAGATACCTGTGGTTTTTGTCAGTTTTCTTCAAAAAATAGATTTCCTTTAAAATCACAGTATAGGTAATGTTTTTCATGCTGAATGGATTCTGATGTGAAAATCGTGTTGTGGGATCATCAGATTCTGTAAATAAACTTTTAGTAATTGTATATTAAATATATTCTCTTATCCTTACCTTCATAAGTATACGCTATATGTCAACCCAGAGTGGCGTTTTCAACATTTTTTATAATTATCTCAAGGAAGTAAGACTTCTTTTATGTTATATTCCAGTTTTGAAACAAAACAGTTTTTCTTGTAAAAATACCCTGAACTGTTACCTGTGGTTTTTGTCAGTTTTCTTCAAAAAAATAGATTTGCTTTAAAATCACAGTATAGGTTAAGTTTTTCAGGCTGAAAAGGATTCTAACGTGAAAATTGTGTTTTGGGATCATAAGATTCTGTTATTAAGCTTTTAATTGTTGTATATTAGCTATATTCCATTATCGTTACCTTCATAATTATACGCTAAATATCAACCCAGAGGTGTTTTTCAACATTTTCTATCTTTTATTTAAGGAAAGAAGACTTTCATTACGTTATATTCGAGTAAAGAATACCCTGAACTATTGCCTGTGGTTTTTGTCAATTTTCTTCAAAAAAAATAATTTCCTTTAAAATCTCAGGATAGGTAATGATTTTCACTCTGAAAAGGATTTTGGTGTGAAAATCATGTTTTGGGATCATCAGATTCTGTAGATAAGCTGTTAATAACTGTGTATGGAATATATTCCATTATTATTACTTTTATAATTATATGCCATATGTCGACCCAGAGTGGCATTTTTCGACATTTTTAATTATTATTTCAAGGAAGGAAGACTTTCATTATGTTTATATTCCAGTGTTGAAAGAAAACGTATTTTCTTGTAAAGAATACCCTGAACTTTTATACCTATGGTTTTTGTCAGTTTTCTTCAAAGAATAGATTTGCTTTAAAACCACAGTTTAGGTAATGTTTTTCATACTGAAAAGGATTCTTATGAGAAAATTGTGTTTTGGGATCATCAGATTCTGTAATTAAGCTTTTGATAATTGCATATTAGATATATTCCATTATTATTACCTTCATAATTATATGCTATATTTCAGCCCAAAGTGGCATTTTTTAACATTTTCTTTATTTATTTCAAGGAAAGAAGACTTTCATTATGTTATCTTCCAATTTTGAAATAAAAAATTTTTTCTTGTAAAAAATACCTTGAACTATTACCTGCAGTTTTTGTCAGTTTTCTTCAAAAAATAGATTTGCTTTAAAATCATAGTATAGGTAATGTCTTTCATGCTGAAATGGATTCTTATGTGAATAAAGTGTTTTGCGATCATCAGATTCTGTAAATGAGCTTTTAGTAATTGTATAATGAATATATTCCATTATTATTAACTTCGTAATTATATGCTGTATATCAACCCAAAGTGGTGGTTTTCAAGACTATCTATTATTATTTCAAGGAAAAAAGACTTTCATTATGTTATATTCCAGTTTTGAAAGAAAACGTTTTTTCTCGTAAAAAATACACTTAACTATTACCTGTGGTTTTTGTCATTTTTCTTCAAAAAATAGACTTGCTTTAAAATCACAGTATAGGTCATGTTTCTCATGCTGAAAAGGATTCTGATTGAAAATTGTGTTTAGGGATCATCAGATTCAGTAAATAAGCTTTTAGTAATTGTATATTAGATATATTCCATTATTATTACCTTCATAATTATACACTATATGTCAACTCAAAGTGGCATTTTCGACATTTTCTCTCATTATTTCAAGGAAAGAAGAATTTTTCAATTTATTATATACCAGTTTTGAAACAAAGTTTTTTCTTGTAAAAATTACCCTGAACTATTACCTGCTTTTTTTTTTTAAACATATTTGCTTTAAAATCACAGTATAGGTAATGTTTTTCATGCTGAAAAGGATTCTGATGTGAAAATCGTGTTTTGAGGTCATCAGATTCTGTAAATAAGCTTTATATAACTATGCTAAATATACTATAGTCCATTATTATTCCCTTCATAATTATACGCTATATATCAACCCAAAGTGGCGTTTTTCAACATTTTCTATTATTATTTTTAGGAAAGAAGACTTTCAATATGTTATATTCCAGTTTTGAAACAAAAAGGTTTTTCTCGTAAAAATACCCTGAAATGTTATCTGCGGTTTTTTCAGTTTTCTTCAAAAGATAGATTTGCTTTAAAATCACAGTATAGGTAATGTTTTTCATGCTGAAAAGGATTCTGATATGAAAATCGTGTTTTGTGATCATCAGATTCTGTAAATAATCTTTTAGTAATTGTATATTAAATATATTCCATTATTATTACCTTTGTAATTATATGCCATTTGTCAACCCACAGAGGTGTTTTTAAACCTTTTCTATCTTTATATCAAGGAAAAAAACTTTTATTTTGTTATAATCCAGTTTTAAAACAAAAAGTTTGTTCTCGTAAAAAATACCCAGAACTGTTACCTGTGGTTTTTGTAAGTTTTCTTCAAAAAACAGATTTGCTTTAAAATCACAGTATAGGTAATGTTCTTCATGCTGAACAGGATTCTGATGTGAAAATCATGTTTTGGGATCATCAGACACTCTAAATAAGCTTTTAGTATTTGTATATTAAATATATTCCATTATTATTACCTTCATGATTACACAGTATATATCAACTCAAAGTGGCATTTCCAACATTTATTTCAAGGAAATAAGACTTTCATAATGGTATATTCCAGTTTTGAAACAAAAGTTTTTCTCATAAAAAATACCCTGAACTATTGCCTGTGGTTTTTGTCTTTTTTTTTTTTCAAAATATAGATTTGCTTTAAAATCACAGTATAGGTCATGATTTTCATGCTGAAAAGGATTCTGATATGAAAATTGTGTTTTTGGATCATCAGATTCTCTAATTAAGCTTTTAATATCTGTATACTAGATATATTCCATTATTATTGCCTTCGTAATTATACGCTTTATATCAAACCAAAGTGGCGTTTTTCAACATTTTCCGGCATTATTTCAAGGAAACAAGACTTTCATTATGCTATATCCAGTTTTGAAAGAAAAAGTATTTTCTCCTAAAAAATACCCTGCTGTTTTTGTCAGTTTTCTTCAAAAATATAGATTTGCTTTAAAATCACAGCATAGGTCATGATTTTTATGTTGCAAAGGATTCTGATATGAAAATCGTGTTTTGGGATCATCAGATTCTGTAAATAAGCTTTTAGTAATTGTATATTAGATATATTTCATTATTAATTACCTTCATAATTATATGCTATATGTCAACCTAAAGTGGCGTTTTCGACATTTTCTCTCATTATTTCAAGGAAAGAAGACTTTGAATTTGTTATATACCAGTTTTGAAACAAAGTTTTTTCTTGTAAAAATTGTCCTGAACTATTACCTACTTTTTTTTTTTTAATAGATTTGCTTTAGAATTACAGTTTAGGTAATGTTTTTCATGCTGAAAAGATGCTGATGTGAAAATTGTGTTTTGGGATCATCAGATTCTGTAAAGAAGCTTTTAATAACTGTATACGAAATATAGTCCATTATTATTGCCTTCATAATTATATGCTATATATCAACCAAAAGTGGCATTTTTCAACATTTTCTATCATTATCTCTAGGAAAGAAGTCTTTTGTTATGTTATATTCCAGTTTTGAAACAAAATGTTTTTCTTGTAAAAATATCCTGAAATATTATCTATGGTTTTTTTCAGCTTTCTTAAAAATATATGTTTGCTTTAAGATCACAGTATAGGTAATGTTTTTCATGCTGAAAAGGATTCTGATATGAAAATCGTGCTTTGGGATCATCAGATTCTGTAAATAAGCTTTTAGTAACTGTATATTAAATATATTCCATTATTATCACCTTCGTAAGTATACGCTATATGTCAACCCAAAGAGGTGTTTTTCAACATTTTCTATTTTTATTTCAAGGAAAGAAAGCTATAATTTTTTATAATCCAGTTTTAAATCAAAAAGTTTGTTCTCATAAAAAATACCCAGAACTGTTACGTGTGGTTTTTATAAGTTTTCTTCAAAAAACAGATTTGCTCTAAAATCACAGTATAGGTAATGTTCATGCTGAAAAGAATTCTGTGAAAATCATGTTTTGTGATCATCAGACTCTCTAAATAAGCTTTTAGTATTTGTATATTAAATATATTCCATTATTATTACCTTCATAATTATACGGTATATATCAACTCAAAGTGGTGTTTCCAACATTTTTACCATTATTTCAAGGAAATAAAACTTTCATAATGGTATGTTCCAATTTTGAAACAAAGTTTTTTCTCATAAAAAATACCCTGTGGTTTTTGTCATTTTTTTTCAAAAAATAGATTTGCTTTAAAATCACAGTATAGGTCATGATTTTCATGCTGAAAAGGATTCTGATATGAAAATTTTGTTTTTGGATCATAAAGATTCTGTAATTAAGCTTTTAATAACTGTATACTAAATATATACCATTATTATTGCCTTCATAATTATATGCTATATATTAACCCAAAGTGGCATTTTTCCACATTTTCTATCACTATTTCAAGGAAAGAAGACTTTCATTATGTTATATTCCAGTTCTGAAAGAAAACGTTTTTTCTCGTAAATAACACCCAGAACTATTTCCTGCGGTTTTAGTCATTTTCTTAAAAAAATATATTTTCTTTAAAACACAGTATAGGTCATGTTTTTCCTGCTGAAAATGATTCTGATGTGAAAATTGTGTTTTGGGATCATCAGATTCTGTAAATAATCTTTAAGTAATTGTATATTAGATATATTCCATTATTATTACCTTCATAATTATATGCTATATGTCAACCTAAAGAGGTGTTTTTTTTTCTGTCTTAATTTCAAGGAAAGGAGACTTTCAGTATGTTATATTCCAGTTTTGAAACAAAAAATTTTTTCTCAAATATTCCCTGAACTATTACCTGCAGTTTTTGTCAGTTTTCTTCAAAAAAATATATTTGCTTTAAAATCACAGTATAGGTAATGTTTTTCATGCTGAAAAGGATTCTGATGTGCAAATTGTGTTTTGAGATCATCAGCATCTGTAGATAAGCTTCTAGTGATTGTAGATTAAATATATTCTATTATTACCTTCATGATTATACGCTATATGACAAGCGAAAGTGGTGTTTTCAACATTTTCTATCATTATCTCAAGAAGAGAAGACTTTCATTATCTTGTATTCCAGTTTGAAACAAAAAGTTTTTTCGCGTAAAAAATACCCTGCACTGTTATTACCTGTGTTTTTTGTAAGTTTTCTTTGAAAAATAGATTTGCTTTAATATCACAGTATAGGTAACGTTATTTATGCTGAAAAGGATTCTGATGTGAAAATCGTGTTTTGGGATCATCAGATTCTGTAAATAAGCTTTTAGTAAGTGTATATTTATTATATTCAGTTATTTTACACATAATTATCCGCTATATGTCAACCCAAAGAGGCGTTTTACGACATTATCTCTCATTATTTTATGGAAAGAAGACTTTAATTATATTATATTCCAGTTTTGAAACAAAAATTTTTTCTCATAAAAAATACCCTGAACTATTGCCTGCGGTTGTTATCATTTTTTTTTTTCAAAAGTAGATTTGCTGTAAAATCACAGTATAGGTAATGTTTTTCATGCTGAAAAGGATTCTCTTATGAAAATCGTATTTTGGGATCACCAGATTCTGTAAATAAACTTGTAATTGTGTATTACATATACTTCATTTTTATTAACTTCAAAATTATATGCTATATGTCAACCTAAAGTGGCAGTTTTTGAGATTTTCTGTAATTATTTCAAGGAAAGAAGACTTTCATTATGTTATATTCCAGTCTTGAAACAAAATGTTTTTTCTTGTTAAAAATACCCTTAACAGTTACCTGCAGTTTTTGTCAGTTTTCTTCAAAAAATAGATTTGATTTAAAATCACATTATAGGTAATGTTTTTCATGCTGAAAAGGATTCTGATGTGAACGTGTTTTGGGATCATCAGATTCAGGAAATAAGCTTTTAGTAATTGCATATTAAATATATTCCATTATTATTGCCTTTATAATTATATGCTGTATGTCAATGCAAAGTGGCATTTTTCGACAATTTCTATCATTATTTTGAGGAAAGAAGACTAATATTATCTTATATTCCAGTTTTGAAGCAAAAAGTTTTTCTCATAAAAAATACCTTGATCTATATTACCTGCAATTTTTGTCAGTTTTCTTCAAAAAATAGATTTGCTTTAAAATCATAGTATAGGTAATGTTTTTCATGCTGAAAAAGATTCTGATGTGAAGATTGTGTTTTGGGATCATCAAATTCTGTTATGAAGCTTTAGTAACTGTATATTAAGTATGTTCCATTATTATTACCTTAATTTTATATGCTGTATGTCAACCCAAAGTGGCATTTTTCGACATTTTCTATCTTTATTTCAAGGAGAGAGAAGACTTTCATTATGTTATATTCCAGTTTTGAAACAAAAAGCCTTTTCTCATAAAGAAATACCCTGAACTATATTACCAGTGGTTTTTGTCAGTTTTCTTAAAAAAAATAGATTTGCTTTAAAGTCACAGTATAGGAAATGTTTTTCATGCTGAAAAGGATTCTGGTGTGAAAATCATGTTTTTAGATCATCAGATTCTCTAATTAAGCTTTTTATAACTGTATATTAAATATATTCCATTATTATTACCTTCAGAAGTATATGCTATATATCAACCCAAAGTGGCATTTTTTGACATTTTCTATCTATATTTCAAGGAAACAAAAATTTTTTCTCTTAAAAAATACCCAAAACAGTTACCTGCGGTTTTTGTCAGTTTTCTTCAAAAAAATAAATTTGCTTTAAAATCACAGTATAGGTAATGTTTTTCAAGCTGAAAAGGATTCTGATTCGAAAATCGTGTTTTGGGATCATCAGTTTCTGTAAATAAGCTTTTAGTAACTATATATTGAATATGTTCCATTATTACTACCTTCATAATTATATGTTATATGTCTATCATTACTTCAGGGGAAGAAGACTCATTATATTCCAGTTTTGAAACAAAATGTTTTATTCTCGTAAAAAATACCCTGCATGGTATCTGTCTAAACGTAGACAAGAAAACAAATGGAAACATTGGTGAAGGGGGCAAAAGGGGAAGTGGTAACAGTTGCATATATATATATATATATATATATATATATATATATATATATATATATATATATATATTTTTTTTTTTTTTTT
>JAYMFT010205203.1:0-25487 GCA_038088735.1 Panulirus argus | reverse complement strand
CCACACTCTTTTTATTACCACACATCTCTCTTACCCTTACATTACTTACTCGATCAAACCATCTCACACCACATTTTCCTTAAACATTTCATTTCCAAAACATCCACCCTCCTCTGTACAACTCAACCTGTAGCCCATGCCTCGCAACCATATAATATTGTTGGAACTACTATTTCTTCAAACATACCCATTTTACAAATATATATTGTATAATTCTAGCTGATGACCCTGTAATTGATATGTTCACTTTTTCATCTTATTGTTGCAGTGCTAATTGTTGATTATTCAATAGGTGTCGAAGCTTATTCTATTCTTTCATTGCTTCTTTAATATTAATGCCATAATCTGTCTGTATTACATAGTACTTGTAATTAATTGTCCTAAGTTTGAACTAAAATGAACAGTATAAGAAGAATAGCATAATTTAAGCTTCTTTACTATATGCTTTTGCTAGTTTCCTTATATATATTTCAGCAGTGACCAAAAGGAATAAAGGAACAGGAGCTGAGACATCTCATGGATATCCCATCCCAGCTAAAGACATTAACAGTCAAGAAAGGACTCAGAGTCAACTTTACAAATTTAATGTCAATGACAACTTTTCCATGGCCACAAAGAAATTTCTTGATAGATATGGATTACAGGATGACTAACCTATATCATATGTATTTTAATCTTAATCTTGAATGAGTTTCAGTATAAATCTTCAATAAAGTTATATATGAAGATCATTTTGTTTTAAGCCTGGATATAATTTCATGATACAGTTTTACTTTTATTTCAGTATTAGTATAGGTATGCCTTGCATCTGTACTCTAATACACCATCATATGCAAGAGAAGTGCAAGACATGTGGAAGGTGGGAGATGGGCGAGTGAGAAAGGGTATCGAGTTGTGGGATGACAAATTATAGTTGCTTATGAAAGAGAAAAGAGAGGTGTGTGGGCAGTACTTATAGGGAAGGAGTGCAAGCAATTCAAAAATGTATAAAGGAAAGTAGCTGAAGGTCAAGAAGTTGCACGGGCTGAAAAAGAGGGCAATGAGAGCTCAGATGAGTGAATGTCAGCAAACTTCAAGGAGAATAGAACAATTTGGAAGATTAATAATGTGGAAAACAAGAGAACAAAAGGAGACATTGGTGAAGGGGGCAAATGGAGAAGTGGTAACAGAAAGTGATGAAGTGATGAGATGGAGTGAGTACTTTGAAGGACTGTTGAAAGTGTTTGATGATGGGTGGCAGATGTAAGGTCAGGGAAGTATGTGAAGCGAGAGTGTCATGGAAAGTGATTTGGTGAAGGGAAAAGAGGTTGTAAAAGCCTTGCATAAGATGAAATGAGGCAAGGCTGATGGAGTGGATTGTATTAGGGCTGAATTTCTTAAGAAAGGGTTGACTGTGCTATTGATTGGGGAATTAGGATTTTCAATGTATGCACGGATCATGGTGAGGTACCAGAGGATTGGCAAAATGCATGTACAGTGCCACTGTATAGAGGCAATGGAAACAAAGGTAAGTGTTTGAATTACATAGGTATTAGTTTGCTTAGTGTACCTGGTAAGTTGTTTAGAAAAGTGGTGATTGAGTGGGTGGTGGCATGCTCACAAATCAGTCTGGGGAGGAACAGTGTTGTTTTGGGAGTGGTAGAGAATATGTGGATCAGGTGTTTGCTTTGAAGAATGTGTGATAAATACTAAGAGAACCAGAGAGAGTTGTATGTTGCATTTATGAATCTGGATAAAGGGTTGATAGGGATACTTTATGAAAGGTGTTATGAACATTTGGTGGGGTAGGAAAGCTATTTGAAGCAGTAAGTTTTTATCAAGAGCATTATGCACGTGTGTAAGTAAGTAGTGAGGAGAGGGAATGATTCCAGGTGAAGGTGGGTCTACAGCATGGGTGTTTGTGATGTTACCATGGCTATTTAATCTGTTTGAGGAAGGTAAATGCAAGGGTTTTGGAGAAAGAGGCAGGTATGCAGTCTGCATGCATCTGGGAACTGAGTCAGTTGTTGTCTGCTGGTGGCAGATACGAATGAGAAACTGCAGAAATTCGTGTCTGAGTTTGGGCCAGTGTGAGGAAGGAGAAAGTTGAGAGTAAATGTGAATAAAAGCCAGGTTACTAGATTTAAGAGTACAAAGAGACAGTTACTAGATGCACTAAGGAGTTTTAATTGTTTGACAAAGGCATTTGTGGAAGTAGAAGGGTGAGTGGTTCCAGGATGTGTGATATCACCATGGCTGTTTAATCTATCCATGGATGGGATGATGAGGAAGGTAAATGTGAGGGTCTTGGAGCAAGTGACAGGTCTACATTGTTCTGGGTTTGGGATAGAGTGTTGGGAGGAGAGTTAGTTGCTGTTTACAGATGACAAGCCTCTGATGGCAAACTCTTGAGGGAAACTTCAGAGGTTGGAATCTGAGTTTGCAAGTGTGTGAAAGAGGAAGCTGAGAGTTAATGTGAAAGGAGTAAGGTAAGGGAAAATAAGGCTGATTTTGATGTGAGTTTGAATGGGGATTACTTGGAGGAAATGTAGAGCTTTAAATATCTGGGAGTGGACTTGGCAGCGGATTGAAGCATGGCAGAATTGAATCATAATAAGGAAAGGATACTTTAAGGAGCATTTGGAAGCACAGATAAGAATTTGTTAAGGCAAAGATGAATGTGTTTAAAGGTACATAAGTCTCAATATTATTGTATGGATGTGAATTGAGCCTCGAATGTCAGTTGTGAGGCAGGTTAATCATGAAAGGCATAACTGAAAAAGTGAGGTGTGATAGTAAGCATGGCCAGAGAAAGAGAGCTGACCAGTTTGTGCTGAAATGAGACAATGAGTAACGAGAGACAGAGGATCTGCATGGCAGAAGTGGTGCGAGCAAGAGGGAGATGGAAGGATGGAGAGGAGACTCTGGGGTACTGGAAGGAAAGGCATGCATAAGATACAGTGAGTTGGATTGATGTGGTATATAAGGGGATGATATGCTGTCAGGATATATGAATATGTCAAGGTAATCCAAGGAATAGTCTGTGGGGCTTTGCTGTGGGTGGAAGGCTCTGGTTTTAGTGTATTATACATGACAACTAAAGAGTGGATGTGTGTAAATGAGGCCATTGTTTTTGTGTTCCTATTTCTTATTCGCTAAAGTGTGAAAGTTAATTAGGCATGAAAAAAATATTCATAACTGTAAGAGAATGAAAACAAATTTACAAACATAAAAGCTTACGAAAAACAGATCAGAAAGAGAACTCTATGTTATGACATTTTCTGAGCTCTGTATAAACTAAATCTGATTTTTAAGATGATATAATAGTACAGGTGATCATGAGAAAGAATCCAACCCTCGTATATCCTGCATGTTGTAAAAGTTGACTAAGGGGAAGGGAAGAGGGTTGAAAATCCTCCCCATTTGTATTTTTGATATACTTTACAAAAGTAGGAACTGATGGGCCATACAAAGATTTTTCCTTGAAGGCTCATTTGTATGTTCCTGGTGTTAACTTGCTAAGGAAGGAAACAGTGAACAAGTTGTAAAAAGAAAATGATAATAGTAAAGTCACAGTAATAATTGATTGTTTGATACCTTGAAAACTGAAAAGGTAATTTAGCAGTGAGTTAGGTAAAAATGGCCTTTTTTGTTTATTGTTTACTAAATGTATTGTTTCCTTGATTTTGATATCAAGGAAAGTCATATGGTTATGACTTACTGATGTAGTAAATTGCAATCATGCTTAGAGTTAAGATTATCTAAATGAAAGTGGAATTTGGCAACTGTTCATTCTTGTGAAGGTATAAAAAAGTAGTAGCAAGAGTGTGATCTTTGGCCAGGTTCTCAAATTCTCATATAGTTTCAGAGTTTAGAAACAGCTTGTGAATGCTGATATTATTAGGTTCACGAAAAGGTTTGTAAACTGTGACTAGGTATTGGAGCTAGTCATTATACAACTATGAGATTGGTATTTAGCATTCTTCAAGTAATGAGAACTTCCCTGTCTATTGATTTACATACAGTTGTGAAAGAATAAAATTTCATTTCCCTCTTGCAGAGGGTGGATCAAATACATACAAATACCTTTACAAGCTGGCAAAGGGTAGGGATGTCTATTTTTTTTTTTTTTAAGACTAGGTTAACCACAATTGTACACTGATTCATTACTAATATTAGAAATGTTTTCTAATAAACCTGTCGATCTTGTCCAAGAGTGTGCAAATGAATGGGAATAAGTTGTCTGTAAAGGTTGAATCCTGATTTATAAAGAAGTGCAAATATTTTGACTTTAGTTCCTTTATTATTTTTGGTAATTCTCATGTCATTACAGGCAGATTCATGATGGTTAAAAATTATTTTCTGCTAAAGGATTGTTCAATGCTAAAGAAGTTGAGGGAATAGAATGAAGAGTTTTTTACTGTTTTAGAAAAATAGTGTTTAATACAGACTAGTAATGGTCTCATTTGAAAACATCCAGGCATGGAGAGTGCTAAACACTGTAGAGAATTAGTAACATAAATGAATGTTTTCCTTGCTGATTTAAAAATTTTACAAGAATTTAGTTTCTTGTAAAGCTCCTCCATACAAAGATATTGTCTTGAAAGTAAGTGAAACGGAAAACTTTCGAAAAGAACTTTTTGTTTCATAGAAATAGGTGCATGTTGGAGTACTTGAAGAATATGAAAATAAATTCATGTTAAAAGTATAATCAAGATGACCAAGTTTTCTTTGTTGAAAATCTCATCTTAGCAAATAAATCTAGTTTTGACATACTTTTTATTAAGATCTTTAAATAGGTAACTATGATCAATAAATGTTATTTCTATTTCATCTGGGAATCAAGTATTCCAAGTAATATCTAGTTTTACACTAACTTCATACCACAGCATAAGCCTTTAAGTGTCAGCCACGGTAACAAGGTGTCTTTACCACAGGCAAAATCATACTTGATACTGTACGAAAAAATAACTAGTCATTGGATTATGTGAGACAGTTGCTCGTGAAAGAGAAAAAGAGGTGAATGGGTATTACTTACAGAGGAATGCAAGTGACTGGGAAATGCACAAGAGAAAGCAGCAGGAGGTCAAGGGAAAAGTGCAGAAGCTGAAAAGGAGGACAAAAGAGAGTTGGTGTTGGGTTGAATGAAAATCAACAAACTTCAGGGACATTAAGATAACGTTTTGGAAGGAGGTTGGTAGTGAGGAAAAACGAAAACAAATGGGAACACTGGTGAAGGGGGCAAATGGGAAAGTGGTGAAGGTGAAGAGATGGTGTGAGTATTTTGAAGGTTTGTTGACCATGTCTGATGACAGGGTGGCAGATATAGCGTGTCTGGTACGAAGAGGTTTGTGAAGTGAGACAGTCATGGCAAGTGGTTAGGTGAATAGAAAAGAGGTAGTGAAAGCCTTGCATAAAATGAAATGTAGCAGGGCAGCTGGAGTGGATGCTATTACAGTTAAATTTCTTAAGAAAGGGAGTGACTGTAGTGTTACTTAGGATTTTCAGCATATATATGGATCATAGTGAGATGCATGAGGATAGGCAGAATGTATGTTTAGTGCCATTGTATATATCATAAGGAACAAATATAAGTGTTCAAATTATGAAGGTGAGTATATTTGGTAAGTTGTGTGGAACAAGTGGTGATTGAGAGAGTGGTGGCATGCACAGATCATCAGACTGGGAAGGAACAATAAGGTTGCTTTGTGGAAGATGTTACAGATATATGATGTGGGTAAAAAGTTGTTAGTGAGTAGTTTTTATCAAGAAAGTAAAGCATTTGTGCTAGTAGATAGAGAGGAGAGTGAATGGTGGGTCTGGATCTGTGGTAAAGGTATGTGATGTCACCATGGCTGTTTAAACTGTTATGGAGAGGGTGATGAGGGAGATATGCAGTCTGTTGGGGTTGGGGCCATCTGGGAGATGAGTTAAATGCTGTTTGCTGATGATAAGGTGCTAGTGGCAGATTCAAGTGAGAAACTGTAGAAGTTAGCATCTAAGTTGGGGGAGTGTGTGAAAGGAAAAGGTTAAGAGTAAATGTGAATAAAAGCAAAGTTATATTTAGCAGTTCAAAGAAACAGTTTAGCTGGTGTATGAGTTTAAATGGAGGAAATTTGAAGGAAGTGATATGTTTTAGATACCAGGGAGTGGACATGGCAGCAAATGTTACCATGGAAGCTGAGATGCATCATATGGTGGGTTAGATGGGTGAAGATCCTGGGAACATGAGGAAAATACAGAAAGAGGCCCCAATCTGGGATGGCAAAGATGGGTATGTTTCAAGGTATAGCTGTCCCTATGGTGTTGGATGGATGCGAGATTTGGGCTATAGGTGAAAATGTTATGGAGGGTGAATGTGTTGGAAATGAAATATTTGAGAACAATATGTGGTTTGAGGAAGGTTGATTAAGAAATGGTATGTTAAGAGAGAGGTGTGGTAATAAGAAGAGTATGGTTGAGAAAGCTGAAGAGAGTGAGCTGAAATAGTGTGGAAATGTGGAGAATGAATGAGGAGAGGTTAACAAAGAGGATAATATGCATCAGAAGTGGAAGGGACAAGGAGAAGGGGAAGACTGACTTGGAGATGGAAGGAAAGAGTGAATGAGGTTTTGAGAGCTTGGGGTCTGAATTGCAGAAGGGTGAAAGGTAAGCATAGGATAGAGTAAATTAGAGTGATATTGCATACAGAGGGCAATGTGCAGTCATTGGACTGAACCAGGGCATATGAAACATCTGGGAGAAACCATGGAAAGGTCTGTGGGGCCTGGTGGAGAGGGAGCTGTGGTTTCAGTGCATTATGCATAATAGCTTGAGTATGAATGTTAGCAAATGAAACCTTTTCTTCAGCTATTCCTGTTGCTACCCACCAATGCGGGAAATAGCAAACAAGTATAAAAGAAAATATTGTATGTGTATTCTTGGGAATTAAATGGCTAACGACTGCATTAAATGGCTAACGACTGCTTTTGACTCTTGTAGTAATTATTGATTAAGATTATTCCTGTAAACTTAAGGTAATTAGGTATGACACATGGCACATGAAAACATTTCAGGCGGTGTTCATACCTTAACATCCTTAACCTGTAATCTATCTACCTATATCTCTGATGCCAATTCCCTTTAGGAACTCCCTCAAGGGAATGGCCATGGCAGAAGAGTCTCCATAAATGTTAAACTCTGTGCCACTTTTTAGCCATTAGTACCTAACCCTTAACAGGCCACTGGCAGAGGGCAACTCTAGCACAGTATTTTCAGAGGTTCCTATCAAACACTTTACTTAATCTGTCTACCTATTATTTCTGCCTAATGTTACGACCTACTACTTCTTCTTAATGCCCCCGGCTAATGCTGTCAACTACTACCTAATGTTCCTATCTGAAGCTCCTGTCCAATGTTCTTACCTACTATCTATCTATCTGTATCTCTGGAACTCCCTCAATGGGGTGGCCACAACAGTGGAGTCTCCATATCTAGTGAACTCCAGTGCCACTTCTTACCATTTAGTGCCTCACTAGTGCCTCACCCTTAACAGGCCACTGGCTAAGGGCAACTCGAGCACAATTTTTGCAGAGGCTCCTTCCTAATGTTTATACTAGCTACTTCTACCTAATGCTATTGCCTAATGCTCCTACCTACTACTTCTACCTAATGTTTCTATCTAATGCTCCTACCTAAAATGTACCTAACTACTGCTTCTATCTATTGCTCCAACCATTTTGCCATAAGGCAGAGCTAGCACAAAGTGCTCACTGAAGGAAAATCTTCAGTTAAGATGAATGAGCTATGTGAGTTAAGTGTTGTCAAATGTTACGTATAACAAGAAGAGACTGTTTGTGGCCAGAATGACAGTAGTTCACATGAGGGTGATACAGATAGAAAAGACAGCTACCTGGTTCAGAGGAGTCACTTGACAACCACTAAACTGCTGGGTTGCTATGCAGCCATCACTAACCCTCCTAATACCCAGGCAGGTGGTTCTGGTACTGTAATATACCTCCCTGGTCGTTGAGTGGCTACCAGCTACTAATACATATGTGCTACTATGTATCATTCCTATGATTTTGCCAAAAGGCAGGGCTAGGGCTGGAAAATCTAGAATTGTTTGTGGACAGAAGACTGGTAATCCATTCATTTTTATTTTTCTATACAGGACAAATACTGGTTATGGTGGTCACACCAGTAGTTGGCTTTTGTCTTGGGAACCCTCTCCTGAGTCTATATTTCATACATCCACATTTCAGCCAGGTGTGGATTGATGTCTGCAGTATGAATTTTATTCATGTTGAAGCCAAGTATTCAAGATTTCACCTCCAAAGATTTTTTTTTTTAATGAAACTTTGTGTGTAACTGTAATGACGTGTTTAATGATGTGTTCACGACTAGATGGTATGTGGAGTTTTCGAAAGGTTCATGATATATGGTATGGAGAAAAGAGAAGTTGTGAAAGCTTACATAACATGCAGAATGGGAAAACAGCAGGGGTGGATAGCATCGCATACGAGTTTCTTAAGAAATGGAGTGATAGTGTTGTTGACTCTTTATGAACAAAGCTTCTGAGCAATATGAATGGTAAATTCAATCACTAATATTGGTAAAATTTTAATGAATTTTGATAACATGAATGAGCTAATAGCAGTAATCAAGGGATTTTGTTCTAGAATCAATTTACAGTGGCGGCGGCACAGATGTGGCTGAAGACCCCCCCCCCCACTTTGAAAAGCAGAGGGGTTCAGCTCTCCATATTGTTTAGATTCACTTATATAGAACTGAAGTTTGCTGCATCGTCGCCTTCGGATCACTGGCTTTTGTGCATCAGTGAGCCCTTCCACTTTTTAGAAGCTGCCGCCGTCTCTGAACTAAAATGTTTTTATAGGTAGAAAATAAAATTCGTGATAATAAACTTAGTTTTTTAGGAAGGCTGTGAAACTGACAAGGTTGCTTTATTTGTCATGTGTAAACTGAAAAAAAAAATAGATATCCACAGATGTACATTTATTATTTTCTTTCAAGAGACTGAAAGGTTTCGAGTAATTGTAAGATACTGATCATCATCATTATTGTACTTAATTGTATACTGTATAGCTCAAGCAGTGGCGACGGCACAGGGGAAGCTGAAGACTCCCACTCTGAAAAGCTGGGAGTTCAGCTCCCCATTTTATTTAGAATCACTTGTATAAAATTGCAGTATGGTGCAGGTTGCCTTCAGATCACTGGCTTTTTCTCCAGTGAGACCCCCCCCCACCACACACACACACACACACACACACACTTTTTAGAAGCTGCCGCCTTCTCTGTCAATGGTGCCCACCATCCTTCCCAACACACACATCCTTGGCTTCTTCCCTGAGGCAAAGGTGGTCGCAGCAGTTAGTACTGTACTGCTTGTCTTCCACACAAAACTGTGAAGCAACAGACACGAGAACGGAGGAAAGGATGAAGACAAACGAAAAAATGTAAAGAATTAGATTAGACGTCGAGACTTTGTTTAGGAACATTTGCTACGTTTATCCAAAGGGTTGCTTCGTCCTTGTATGAATACTGCTCTCACATTTGGGGTGGTTCTATCTCTGTTTCCATACTTGACAGAGTTTAGTCGAAAGCGGTCCGACTTATAAACCATCCAAAGCTAACTTCCAAACAACGCTCTTGCCCTACGCCGCAATGTTGGTTCACTTTCCCTCTTCTATAGGTATTGCGTACTTTGGGTTTTGCTCCCAAGAGCTGGCTGCTTGAGTGCCTCTACAATCAGACAGACCATGTAATACTAGGCAAGCTGCTACGTCACGTGATTACTAAAGGGTAGGCCTTTTTTGATTAACTGCTTCTTTCCCCACACGTCAAAGCTTTGGAACTCTTTTTCATGCTTTTCTCAATAACTACGACCTTGGTCATTTTAAAAGACGTATTTCACTGCCTCCAAAATTCGTAAATACTTTCCTTTGTTTTTTTTCCCTTTCCATTATTTTCAATTTATGTCAATTAAGGCCCGGCCTAGATGTTGACTTTTTTCCGTGACTGGAGCCTTCAACATAAAGAGAATAAGGTGACGAATGTTCACTATAACCAACATATAGAAGTGGTTCAAGCAAGACAGGATCGGACTCACGTGATTGTCTCATGGGCAGTTAATGGTAGAAAACTAAATTTCCGTGTGTGGAAGATGTCAGGTGCCAGTAAGTGTCCCATGTTACAGACACGCGTGTGGTATGCTCAGTATTTAGAAGAAAGTTTTTAACTGCTTTTACATTTGAGAGTGTACCGGGAGATTATCACATTTATAGTCTCATTGGATTTCTGAAAAATGTAATATACTCTGTAATCTATTCTAAATGGATTTTGATTTTAGACAAGGTATTTTGATTCTTTTTTTGCGTCCACTCTTAACTTTTTAAGAATTTACGAATAGGAAATATTAATATTTTAGAATTTTGAATACTTTGAGCTCTAAAAACTGAATTCCATCACTAATGACCTCTATCATTGATGCGGCAGATGACTGCAAGTAATCATGTTTCCAAATACAATCAGCAGAGGCAAATCTACTACATCAGTTATTATACAGAAAATATTTTCAAGAAAATTATGTTTGAAAGGAAATGATGTCGTCTTCATATCTTTTTTTAAGATAAAATAAAATGATTATAGACAGATAAATTAGTAAAAATCATATGTAAAACATTATTTTTATATTTTCTAGCAAATGTTTCATCGCACGTGGGATGCAATTGTTTACAATTTTCGTTTCCCTGGCTTGAAACGCCGCCGAACCAGTCACTATATGCTGAGATAAATAACACTGTTAGGGTAGGTTTTTTCCAATTAAGTTGAGTTGATTGATTCATATACATATGAATAGGTATATGTAAGTTCATATTTTATGACTATCTCTGAACAACTAAATCCAAGAGGATTGTAGTAAGATTGGTGAAATACACCTGTGCTACTCTGGGAGACCGGGACCACAGATTATATGATTTTATCACTTTCATGTTTTTCTGGGTAAAATACCAAGCTAGGGACACCAAAGAAATAACATGGATTTGGAAAAAAAGTCATACTATTTTTTCTTAGAAGTGGTTTAACTTAAGTATTAAGACTTAAGTACTAGTCCAGGGACACAAATTATATATGGATATGGAAGAAATGTTTGTCAGTGAACTTGTTATACTTAGGAAAAGTGATTTAGACTGGGCAGTTATGATTTGGGGTATTACATTTTATGCTATTGTTATAGATATTGATAGTAGGAGCAATAATGACTCGGGAAAATTTGGGATAGAAGTGTTAGGGAAACTCTTAAATCAACAGAACCTATCTAAACTTCACCCAACTCCCCCAGGCAATTTAAAATTTTGGTATTTTTGAGGTTACTTAAAAAAAATTTGAATATTGTGATGTTATATGCATTCATTTGCTGGGATGTATAGTTCACTAATTGTATTTAGTGACCACTGAAATTGTTTACTTCGTACAACTACATGTAAGGAGTATAATGGAAGGAAAATGATGACTAGTTTTTTCTTCATATGCACCACTTTCTTAGGCATAAGAAGGACTGGAGCAAGAGAGAATAATTGTAGGCCTGTTCTTTTAAGTTTCCTGCATCAACTTACATGTAGAACTTACCTGTAGAAATCTATGAGATTAGATTTCAACCAATTGGTGCTTTAATGCTCACCTTATATTCTTGTCTATGCATGTAACAATCCTCATTTTTAATTTCTCGTCATTTTAATTTCTAGTCATCAAAAGACATATGTAGAATATCTACTCCTCAGACAATTTGACTGCCCCTCAGCTGGTAGTAGCACTGTCATTTTGAGAAATAACAGTTATTGACACATTCATTCCAGAACAGAAACTATATTTTTCAGTACTGGGAACTCACTTGGGGCCCAAGTGATACTTTTTTGGAATGTGATAGCCTCACATGATTTTCAAACTGATGGCACACCTGTTTCCAGGACTTTTTTTTACAGAGGCCACTTACTTCGTTTTGCTGAGCATGTTTCTGTGAAGAGCATGTCAGTAGGATCCCAATAAAAATGTTAGATTCCATGCTTTCATTTCTATAGAAGCAAGTTGCATCACTGATGAGTGTTTAGTTGATTGCAAGTCATTTGGCAGTTTAGTGCAATGACATGGCAAAGTTGCAGGTGTAGAAGGGGGCTGTTCTCTATAAGCATGCTTCTTTTTGAAGCCATTACCAAAGATTTTTAATTTCATTGGTGTTGTGGACTTTTAGGAGGAGTTCCAAGTTAGTATTGTAAAACATGAAGGACTCCTTGGACTTCCTCGATGCTTTAATGTATGCCTTAGGCTATGGCTGTAGCTTCCATTCTGCAGAGGTCCAAGATATTTAGCAAAAAGAGCTAAACTTAATCTTGGACATTATGATATGTGGGTTCCATTGTTCTTCATTATTCATAGTGGAAAAAACTGTCTTTACAGTGGACAGGAAGGTTTTGTAGGTCTTTTCCGACCTTCAAGGGGTATGCAGTGTATGGGCTGACACCATGATATGGATAATATACATGAAGACAGAAAGGCATTGAACTGGATCCTCTCTTTAGGGTGAACCGATAGAGATCTCATCTCTAGGCAAATGCCTTTTTTACCAATGGTGGTTTCTTGGAAGTTTGATAAGTGGCTTGTTGGGATTTGGAATTGTGGAACCAGATTTATATAATTCTCTTGAAATATTGATTGATTTCTCCCCCAAAGCTTTTTGATTTTCTCATTGTTAGTGACCTTGATAGCCCCAAATGAGAGAGACATTCTTGTTGTCTGAATTCTTGGGTGTGCCAGTCTACTAGGATTATTCCACACATGTTGCTAGACTGCCTTGCATGGGATTGTAAATTTGCCTTCAAGCACTGGGTTTTAAGACACATATGGATTTATGCTTGCTTTCATTGCCAGAAAGTTGGAAAATAGATGACATTTATATGCTTCATAATTCAACGCATCTGTTCAGGCAGTATCAGTCAGGTTTGAAACCTTTTCATATGTTTCTTAAGATTCTGAAGGGCCCCTTAAAGGTTGATAAAAATCAAGAATGTCTACAGATCCCATTGTTAGGGTCTTCTGAATTAACTTGTTGCTCACCTGGATAAAAATCAAGAATGTCTATAGATCCCATTGTTAGGGTCTTCTGAATTAACTTGTTGCTCACCTGGGATTAGTTCTTTGACTGTCTTTCATAAGAACTATCCCTCCCCTTAAACCAAAGTTGGGGTCACTGAAAGTTTCTACATTCAGCCAAGAAATTTTTTAGCTGTTCAGTTATGAGAGTCCTCTCTTGTGTCAACATGTCATGGGTTAATTGATTTTTTTTCAAATATGCTGTGAGTACCCATATGTTGTCCCTTTTGAATTCTAGGTTAGAAGAATTTTTTGTGTATATAGTTTAATATTTCTGAGAATACCCTGAAATTTTCTGAGACTAGCAAGTGGAACCCTCATTTTCTCAATCATCCAGGCAGTTTGAAATCTTTATCTGAAGGAACATTTTGTTTTGGATTAAAGACCATTTTTGCTGGCTTAACCTAGTCTCGGTTAGGGTCGACCATTTTTGCTGGCTTAACCTAGTCTCGGTTAGGGTCTTATCAGTAAGGTACTGCCTTGCTAACCTTCATTTTGAAGGTAATCCTGTGGGAGTTTTCCAAAAGTTTTGACATTCTTGTCAAACATACCTTGGTCTAGGCACTCAGGGTCAATCTTTATGGCCATTGGGCTTACCTCCTACAAGGTAAGGTGCCAGAAGATAAGCTCTGGGTATATTTGTGGTCATCCTTTTGTTTAAACCCTCCACCTACATGTTGTTCTTTCATAGCAGGTAGGACAGATAAACCATGGAGGGAAAAGTGAGTTTTGAGTGATGATGAACTGTTTCTCTCCTGGACAGAGTGTCTTATGAGCATATTTCTGAATGTTGCTTGCCATCCTACCTTCTCCTTTGTTTTGAAAACCTTTTTTCTTAACTGATATTAGGCATCATTGGGTTGATATCCTTGTCCTGAGAATGAAGAAGTGGCCAGTGGGATTGTGACATTGTCGGGTGGTAGCTGCAGATTGGAGGGGAGTTCCAAGTAGTGCAATTACCACAGCTGCTCTTTAGGTGGTTTGTGAAGGGTGGGAAACATAAACATCACCAGAATTAGAGGAATTAAAGGCTTTTAACCTCCCAGAAATCCATGGATGAATCTTATAGTGTTGCTTGCAGGACACCAATCTGGAGAGAAATAGTTTTTCATCCATCAAAACTCACTTTTGTAAACTAACATTTAGCCTTTCTGCTTCTCTCTATTCTTAAATGCATGGCTTCTCCTTTAGTTGTTTTACTAAAGTAGTCATTGATGGAGTGATGTCCTTCTTTTATTATGTTACACTGGTGTCCTTAAGGGTTCTAATATATTGCCTGTTTTCTTTCTTCACTCCATGATGATTTCCCTTCAGCTTTTGATGCTTTTCACTCTTTGCTGTTGCTTCCAGTCTACGTACTTAAATGATTTTTCCCTCCCCTTCTCACTCTTAATACTCATTCTTGTCACTGCAGACCATATTTTCTCTCTCAATCGTGCAGCTTCTCTAAGTGGGGAGCAGTAACCTGGTTAGATTCAAGAGAGCTTAAATGAAATTTCTCCTATTACTTCTTTGCATATTTCATCTGTTTTTCGTCAGTTCTGTTTCAGACACCACAATTCACTCCTGCAATGACAAAATCATGTAAGGCAGTATGCATTGCCATATCCTGTTTTTGAAACCCCAGATGATCATTATCATGAAATCTGCTTCCTAAAAGCATGGGGTGAAGTATAGATATAATTATTTTTCTTGTGGGATGTTATTTCTTACCTACAGGGGTTTTATTTATCCATCTATGGAGTACTGTTTTTATTTCTGGAATGGCTTTTCCTCCACCTCCATTAACCACTGGAATAAAAGACCTACATTCTCATTAATTCTTGTGGAATCACCTCTCTCCAGACATCCCTTTTTGTCACCCATGATGTTACTGCTCTCTCCCTGTTCTACAGGTATTTCATTGTTTCTGCCACTGCTCTCTTAAGCTGTCTGTGTGTCCATGCAAAAAAGGCCAAGACCCAGGTCATTTGTTTGGCTGTTGCTTCTCACAGTTTCTCTATAGAGCTAGGCTGCATGAGGAATGACTGTTTTGATAACGCATACTTCCCTCTTCCCAAGAACAGTGAAGCTGTGCAATATTTTTACTTCTTTCATCTTTTCCAGTTCATAATTTTTCATACCCTATTTTCTATTCACCCAAGATGACCATGATTTGGGCATGTTTTGCGTGTGCTATGTCCTTTATTATAAAGAAAGCTAATAATTTCACCTGATGTAATAGTGGGTAAATGATGGTTTCCCAGGAAAATGGTTCTTTGTTTACAAATCTTTGTGAAATCACCTGTATTTGCATATATTTCATCAGCAATCTGCTAACATTCAAAAGTAGAGTGGACCTGTAGAAAGCTATATCTCTATTTTCAAAGAAAATGCTCCCTAAGATGTAGATTCCATTTGGAGACAATGAAGTCATCCTGTTCTATTGCAGATGTTATTCATATACAAACCATGGTTTGGATACTTTTTATGTTCTGCTTCATTATGCAGGTAAAAATGTATGGACGAGGTGGGCGTGGAGGAGGAGGAGGTTTTGGTGGAAGAGGTTACAGTGGAGGAGGAGGAGGAGGAGGCTACAGCAGAGGAAGAGGTGGTGGTGGACGTGGTAGTGGTGGTGGATTTGGCCGAGGTCGAGGTGGTGGTGGTGGTGGTAAGCTCATACTGTACATTGTTCTTATTATTATCGTTTTACCTTTCATATATACTTATTCACCTTTTCCCACATCAGGAAGGTAGTACTAGGAACAGATGAAGAAAAGGCCTTATTTATTCACATTCTTTCTTTAGTTCTCATGTGCAATACTGCCCCATCCACAATCCATATGCCCTGGTTCAGTCCATTGACAACGTTTACCCCATTTTATACCAGATTGCACCATTTCACTTTATCTTGTGCACTTTCAGGTCCCAGCACTCAAAACCTAATTACTCCATCCTTCCAAATCCAATATGTTCTCTTTCTCTCTTTTTGTTCCTTCCACTTTTGACACATATATCTTCTTTGTCAGCCTATCCCCATTCATTCTCTCATATGTCCGAATCATTTCAGCACACCCTCTACAGCTCTCTTACTTTTACTCTTCTTATTACTATAGCTTTCTCTTCCCCTATCATTACTTCCCTATTCAGCAATCCTCACACTACATATTGTCCTCAGACATTTCATAATTATTATTCCTATTATTATTATTATTATTATGAAATGTTTTGGAAAGAGGTCTGTGCAGTAGTTTGAGAAAAACAAGAGAGCAAATGAGAACCTTAGTGAAGAGGCAGTTGGGGTGGTGTAACAGACAGAAATTAGGTGAAATGGAGACGGAGTATTTTGAAGGATCGTTAAATTTGTATGATGATAGGGTGGCAGATGTGAGATGACTGCTTTTGGGGGTATGTGAAGCAAGACAGTCATGGCAAGAAGTTTAGTGAAAAAAGAAGAGGAGATGAAAGCCTTCCATAAGATAAAATGTGGCTAGGTAACTAGAATGAAGTATTGCAGTTGAAATTCTTAGGAAGTGAAGTGACTGTGCTATTGACTGTTTAGTTACAATTTTCAGTGTATGTAATGGGCATGATGAGATGCTTGAAGATTAGCAGAATTCCTGTATAGTGTCATTGTGCAAAGGCAAGGGGGACAAGGGTGAATGTTCAGATTACAGATAAAAGTTTGTTGATTGTACCAGTTAAGTTGTATGGGAGAGTGGTGATGGAGAGGGAGGTGACTTACATAAAGCATTAGACTGAGGAGGAGTATTGTGGTTTTGGGAATGGTAAAGAATATGTGTTTCAGGTGTTTGAGGACTTTGTGTGAGAAATACTTAGAAAAAAAGGATTTGTATGTGGCATTTATGCATATGCAGAAAGCATATGATAGGGTTGATAGAAGTGCTGTGTGGAAGGTTTTATTAAGATACTGTCTGGGAGGAAAGCTATTAAAAGCAGTGAAAAGTTTTAATCAAGAGAATGAGGGATGTGTGTGAGTAGGGAGAGGGGATGGTGAATGGTTCCAGGTGAAGGTAGGCTTTGGCAAGGCAGTGTGTTGTCCCCATGACTGTTCAGTCTGTTGATGAATTGAATGTTGAGGGAAGTGAAGGTGTGGGTTTTAGGGAGAGGGGTAGGTCTGCAGTCCTGTCAGGAGTGGGGCACTTGGGAGGTGATTCAGTTACTGTTTGCTGATGACGTGGTGCTGGAGGCAGATTTGAGTAAGAAATTGCAGTAATTGTTTTCTAAGATTGGTAATGTGTGAAAGGAGAAAAATGAGAGTAAATGTTATGAAGTTTAGCAGCACAAAGAGATTACTTACTTAAAGTGTGAGTTTGAATGGAGAAAATTTGCTGGAAGTGAAGTGTTTTAGTTACCTGGAAGTGGATCCATAGAGTGGGTGAGGGGGTAAAGATCTTTGGTGCATTGAGTAGTCTGTGAAAAGTGAGATCAATATCTGGGAGGGCAAAGATGGACATGCTTGAAGGTACAGTAGTCCCAGCAGTTTCTGAGGACTCCATGTGGTGTGAGGAGGGTTGACTGAGTTACAAATGATAGGGTTAGAGAAAGGTGTGGTTATAAGAAGAGTATGGTTGAGAGAACTGAAGAGGGTGTGCTGAAATGGTCTGGACATATAGAGAGAATGAGTGAGGAAAGGTTGAAAAAGAAAGTATATGTGCCAGAAGCAGAGAGAAAAAAGAGAAAGGAAGACCAAATTGGAGATGGAAGGATGGAGTGTTGAAGGTTTTGAGTGCTTGGGGCTTGAACATTGTTGAACCTGGAGACATGAAGTGGCCAGGAAAACCTTGGAAAGGTCTGTGAGGCCTTGTTCTGGCTAGGTGACTGTGGTACTGTTGCATTACACATGACAGCTAGAGAGAGGATGTGAGTGAATGAGGACATTTCTTCCTCTGCTTCATGATGCTGCCTCGGTGAAACCCTGTTCTCGCTGGCTAACTGGTGGGGTAATGCTCTTTGTTAGGAGCTGCAATCCTTTTACATCCCAAATTTTCCCCCTGGGTCACTAGGAATGCACAACTTATTGTGCACACTATCAGCTTGTCTTGGTCCAACAATGATGCATTGTTCATTTGGTCATACCCCTGAAGCTGGAGGTATTCAGGTAGTGTCAAAGACTTTTTTGATTCTGAAGGAAATAGATCATGGGGTAGATATGGTGTCACCTAAATCATCTGGTCAGAAACAGGATGAAGTTCCTGGAGTTGATTAGGGAGGCTTCGCTAGAGGTGGAAGCTGCACTCACTGAGTATTCACTCTTTTGTCCTGGCCCTCTTGGCAGGCTGCTGAGGCTTGAAGGTGTTACTGCTGTTTTGCTGCAGTGAGTCCTGTTTCATTTTGACCATACTAAACCTGAACTTCCTTGCAGATTCATACCGGGTATTGGCCTCCCTTTATGTTTTGCTGTTCATTGAACCTGGGGATGGTGTCAGTAGCAGTAACAGAATCGTGGAATTTGACTCATGGTGTGAGGAATATCCTTTTCCCTTTCCAGCAGTTCCTTCAGCCTATTAGATGACCTATTCATTTCCTTAGCAGTCTCCTCATCAGTGAGATAGTGTTGTCTTAGCAGATCAGCATTATCCCACAACCACTGTTCAACTTAATTCTTCCACCTCCACATTGTCCCCAGCTTGATTGAGAGCTTGTGGAATATCTGATTTAAATCCCTTGAAGACAGACTCCTCTTCAAGTTTCTGCAGTACTTTATTACAGCCATGTCAAAGGAAATCCCTTGCGAGGCTGATTTACTGGGAGCACTGTCTTGTCGAAGAACTTCTCAGTCCAAAGAGTCTATCAGTTTCTTGCTGGTTGAAGAAATGCATCCTTGGACTCCAGGAGCCTTTGGAAAGAAAGTGCTGGGTAACACTAGGACCCTTTTTAGAAAGGGGTCCTGTGGCAATAATGAATGAACAGATTTATAGATTGTATGTATGTATATATATTTTCATGTTTGCCTCTCAGACCCCCATGGTTTCTCCTGACAGTTTCATATGGCATGGTTCTGCCCACTGACAGCATTTTGTTCTTTCTGTTCCACATCACTCCAGTTCCCACATCCTCTTGCATGTCCATACCCCAAACACTCAAATATCTTTCATTCTGTTCTTCCACCTCCTTGATTTCCTCCTTTTTTTCTCTTCACTTCTGACATGACTGTCTTCATAGTCACCCTGTCATCATCACTCATCCTCTATATGTCCAGACTATTTCAACACACTCTTTTCAACTCTCTCTTACCAATCACATCTTATTTGATCTCCCCTCCTCTCACATACTGTCCTCATACAATTAATATCTGAAACATTCCCTCTCAACTATACATTTTTATCTTAGGCTCATGTCTCACATCCATACAGCACTAACAGGACTACTAAACCATCAAACATACCCATCTTTACTCTTAAAGACATTGAACACCTCTTTCCACACATTCTTCTCCGTCCCTTCACATTTCCCTATAGGGTTGCACAATGTAGGATTGATAAAGAACATATGTAAGAGTGAGGGTATGACTACTGGCATTCTTGAAGGAAGAAATATATTGGTGAAGGCCATCAGGAAGATTTTACTGGGAAGGAACATGTAGGGAGATATGTTTGAATGGGGAAATCTGGAGAATTTTCTGCTGTTGACCCCTCCAACAGAAGGGAGTTCCCAGGGATAACAAGATATCAGAGACATAATTTAATAGATAGGAAAATGAATAAAGCATGAATAGTTGGAAATTTTTATGGGAAGAAATTTATAAAGAAACAAAGGTGAAATTCTTTTATAGCATGTCCGTGTACCCATGTACATTGTGACAAATGATAAGCTAGTGAAGAAAGTCTTTTGTATTATGATGGAAGGTAGTATGAGGAGAGGAGACTTGCAGTGAATAAAGTGATTAGGACAAAAGGTATTACAGGTGAATAAGCCAGGAAAGTGATTTTTTATCATGTGCAGGGGAGGCATTTTGTGTATGAGGGTGAAGGTGTGAATGTAGACTTTAATCTCACCTTATGAACTAAATTAATATGTAAAGCAAAAAATTAAGAAGCATGTACTGTACTCTATATTGATGTGGAATGTGTTTTGCACTTGAATTTACTTAACTTAGACGGGAGGCTGTATGTACATGATTAACCATGTGTAAATGTGAAGAGAGTTTGATGGATGAATCATTGTGATATTTCATGTTCCAGGTTTTCGTGGTGGACGTGGTGGTGGAGGCAGCTGGGGCTATGACCAGGGGCAGCCCAATGAAGTAAGTTCTCTTAAGGGTTTATTGTTTAGACTTTTTTATGGCTGCAAAATCTTGCTGTCATATCATGTCATATCAATGTTGTTGCCATGGTATAATGTCTGTAAACAATTGGTTTCCTTGCTATAATTTTAGCTTCCTCCAGTTGGGTCAGTTTAATTTTAGGGGTTCTGGCCTCTGTTTTTTTCTGAAAAAAAAAAGGGGGGTCTTGTTTTCAAAGTTTTTATTAACCCTTTCATTAGGTGTTTGGATTTTTCTGCCATTCCTTACCAATTTCATTTCACCTATCTATCTATCAATATCTCTGATGCCTGTTCCATTTGGAACTCCCCCAGAGGGGTGGCTAAGGCAACAGAGTCTCCATAACTAAAGAAATTAAAGTACTAATTTGGTCTTTCTTATTTATTTTCCATCTTGGAAAGATAATAAAGTTTTCCAATCTTGTATTATAATTCATCAAAATCTATATTAGATTGAAAATTATGACTTGAATGAGAAAGTTGTGGAAAGTTTGAAAAGGTGGGTTCTTTTAGGAAATAGCTTGGAAGTTGAATGAAACAGGTTCAGCTATAGAATGATTGCTCACAGAGTGATGTTTCTTGATAGCAACATATAAGAATTAGGTTAGAAATTCATAGAACAAAATTAGATTTTCACAGTGGCAAAAGATTTGAAGAAAATTCATATTTTTAGTTTTTTAGATATTATTGACAGTTTATAATGAAATACAGTGTCTGGAAAAACCTCCTCTTCCTCCCCATACATTTTCACAGGCTATATACACTTACATTTTATTGCTTTGTCATTTCTCCTTCGGCCTTGATTACCATCTGTGGAAATGGCAAGGTTCCTAGAGTATTCTAGGTCCATGTTCAGGTTCCATAGGGCTTGATCTTCAGAATAAGGTGAGGCACAGATGCTATGTTGCTGGAAGCAGCTAGCAAATTTTGTTTTAAGCCCGCAGTGTGCTTAGAAATATGTATACCCCCCCTTTTTTTTTTGCCTACAGGCAAGAAATCAGGCCTCGTTTTCATGAGAAAGGTATGAGTGTACCATCTTGAAGCACAGGTAGAAGAAATATAGTGCCCAGAAGCAAAATTCTCAGAATGAAGTGGCAGCCTGGAAGAACAGAGAAAGCTCTAAGAGCTTGAAAGAGTAAAGAGAACTGTAAGCTCTAGTCTCGGAATCAGCTCTTAAGCTCTTGCCTGTCATCCCTCATCTTGACTAAATTGTGCTTTCCCTTGGTGACAACATCCCCCAGTACCTTGACTTTACTTTCAAGCTCTTTGACAATTACTTTTCAAGTTCCCTAGCTATACATATCCTCCACAATCTTCACTTTTTCCTGTAGGGTGCATATTCTCAGGTTAAGCTTATCTACAATAGCCATACTGATGGGGCTATCAGCTGTCATGTCCTCCTCCAGCTTCCCACTGACTCCATTGCTCTCTTCCTTGAATCCTCAGAATCATTATCATCTTTACGTTTCTTACTTTCTTTTTTCCTCTTCCTGTTTCCTATCTTGCTGTTGTTTGTCCTTAGTTGGATTATGTGTGGCTCTCTAGGACTGGTTTGCATATATCAACTGTCAGCTGAGTCAAATAAGTGGCTAGTCTACTTTTCCCTGTTCTAACCCTTGAAAACCCAAATATCCTGTTTCAGGCAAGTGTATTAGCTTTATGTTGCTCCCCATATGTCTGTGATAGTTGTTACAAACACCGTTTCAACATATCCCATGACCCTTAATACCCACAATGCAGCTACCATAAAGAAGACACTGAGCACTTGCCAAGGTAACACTTTGCAGTCATAAAAATGTCAAAATATTAGTGAGAGAATTTGATTAGGAAAGTATTATGAGATATTTTCCATGATTATTTCAAGTATAGAGGCATTTTATTGTCATATTTCAAACATAAAAAGGATTTTAGGCTAAAAAATTTCCAGAACTATTACCTGCAATTTTTAGTCATTTTGGGAGTTACTAGATTTGCTTGAAAACCTCAGTTTAAGGACTATTTTACATGCAGAATTTGAATATAGGGTTGAAATATATGTTGGTGGACATCTCAGTTTAAGGACTATTTTACATGCAGAATTTGAATCTAGGGTTGAAATATATGTTGATGGACATTAAGGCCTGTAAATAAGTAATTAATTGTTACTCTTTTAGAAGAGTCTGTGATTATTTGGTTCATATTCATTGGGTATCTGTCACCTTAGAGGAGCTTTATGAAACATTTTCCATGATTGTTTCAATGATTGAGGCATTTCATTATGTCATATTTCAGATTTAGAACAAAAAATTTTTGGACTAAAAAATTGCTTGAACTATTACCTGCAATTTTTGGTAATTTATGAGGGTAATATCTTTCTTTGAAATGAAGACCTCAATATAAGGACTATTTTTCATGCTGAATTCAAATCTGGGGTTAAACTATATGTTGGGGGACATGAAGACCTGTAAATAGGTAATTAATGGTTACTCTTTTGAAAGATTCAGTGATTAGGTTCATATTTATTAGGTATCTGTTAGCTTGTGGAAGCATTATGTGATATTTTCCATTATTATTTTAAATATAGAAGCTTTTCATTGTCATATATTTCAGTTTTAAAACAAAAAGATTTTTGGGCCAAAAAAATTCCCTAAACTGTTACCTTCCTCTTTTTTGTGAGGGTAATAAATTTGCTTGAAAACCTTAGTATTAGGACTATTTTTCATCCTGGATTCAAACATGGGTTAGAAATATATGTTAGGGGATATTAAGGCCTGAAAATATGTAGTTAATTGTTACTATTTAAGAAGATTCTCTGATTATTCGGTTCATATTTATTAGATACCTGTCAGCTTGGGGAAGAATTATGAAATATTTTCAGTAATTATTTCAAGCATGGAGGTGTTATATAACATCACATTTCAATTTTGAAACAAAAAGGTTTTTAGTCGAGAAATTCCTTGCAATTTTGGGTATTTTTGTGATGGCAATAGATTTGCTTGCAAACCTCAATATGAGAACAATTTCTCATGCCGAATTCAAATCAGGTTGAAATATATGTTTGGGGACATTAAGGCCTGTAAATAAGTAATTAATGTTATTCCAGGTGGTGGAATTTGGATACTTTATGCATACAGCTCAAGAGGACCTTGTTTGTAAAGTCATACATAAAGATGTTCCCTATTTCAATGCACCAATATACCTCGAAAATAAAGAACAGGTAAAGTTTTAGCAATTTTAGTTGATGATCTGAAATGTCATTGTAGCATATTAGTAACACTGTGTTGTTGGTAGTAGTTGGTAGGCAGCTAAAGACCAGAGAAGTATTATTACTAGTACTACCTGCCTGGGTATCAGGAGGGTTAGTGACAGCTGCGTAGTGAGCCAGCAATTCAGTGGTTGTCAAGTTACACTCCTCTGACCCAGGTAGCTATCTTTTCTTTCTGCCTCACCCGTACATGGACTACTGACATTCTGTCTGCAGACATACAATTTCTCCTTGTAACACATAGCACCTGACAAAACCTAACACACACCTCATTTTTCATAACTCTAGATTTTCTTGTGGTGAGTGCTCTGTGCTAGCCTTGCCTTTTGGCAAAATGTTAGGAGCAATAGATAGAAGAAGTTGGTAGGAACATTTAGGTAGAAACATTAGGTAGAAGTAGTAGGTAGGAACATTAGGTAGAAGTACTCAGTAGGAACATGGGTTAGAAATATTCAGTTGGGACAATAGGTATGCATCTGCAGACAGTGCATTAGACTTGCCCTCTGCCAGTCTAGATTGGTAATGTTCAGAAAAGTGAGTAAAACATTTGAGATTGTTGGTTGTAGTTGACAGGCAGCCAATGACCAGGGAAGTATATTACCAATATTCTTTGCCTGGGTATCAGGAGGGTTAGTGACAGCTGCAGTATGGGCCAGCACTTCAGTGTTTGTCAAGTTGCACTCCTCTGACCTAGGTAGCTGTCTTTTCTTTCTGCCTCACCCACACATGGACTACTGGCATTTTGTCCACAAACATGCAATCTCTCCTTGTTACACTTAACACTTGACAACACTTAACTCACACAGCTCATTCTTAGTAACTCTAAATTTTCCTGTGGTGAGTGCTATATGCTAGCCCTACCTTTTAGCAAAATGGAAGGGGTAACAGATAGTAGTAGTAGGTTGGAGCATTATGTAGAAACAATAGGTAGAAGTAGTTGGTAGGAACTTTAGGGAGAAGCATTAGGAAGAAGTAGACTGTAGGAACATTAGGTAGGATCCTCAACAGGCCCTGTGCTAGATTTGCTCTCGGCCAGTGGCTTGTTAAGAGTGAGACACTAAAGGCTAAGAAGTAGCACTGGAGTTCACTAGTTATGGAGACTTGCTTTGGCCAGTGCCTTCAGGAAGTTCCAAAAGGGAACAGCCTTCAGAGATATAGATAGGTAGTAATTCTTAGTACCCTTTATACATGGAATTACCGTTTACTAGGCAGGATTTTTGAGATGTGATGTGTTTAGTGTGTGCAAGTCTGTTATGTTAATACCAGTGACTAGCAGATGTTTTTTTCTTTGTATGGGAACTTATCATCTCACAGTAGATATATTCTTTCTTCCCTCTCCCCAGGGCAAATGAGAGTTGGGATGAGGGAGTATCGTTAAACTTTAGGGAGAATAAAAAGATGTTTTTGGAAGGAGGTGAATAATGTGCTTAAGACAAGAGAACAAATGGGAACATCGGTGAAGGGGGCAAGGGGAGAAGTGATAACAGGGAGTGATGGAGTGAGGAGGAGATGGAGTGAGTATTTTGAAGGACAGTTGAATGTGTTTGATGATAGAGTGGCAGATGTAGGGTGTATTGGTCGGGCTGGGGTGCAAAGTGAGAGAGTCGGGGAGAGTGGTGAGAGGGAGAGAAAGGAGGTAGTGAAAGCCTTGCGGAAGATGAAATGCGGCAAGGCGGCAGGATTGTATGGTACTGCTGTTGAATTTGTCAAGAAAGGGGGTGACTGTGTTATTGATTGATTGGTAAGAATATTCAGTGTATGTATGGGTCGTGGTGAAATGCCTGAGGATTGGCGGAATGCATGTATAGTGCCATTGTACAAAGGCAAAGGGGATAAAGGTGAGTGTTCAAACTAT
>JAYMFT010205192.1:0-11605 GCA_038088735.1 Panulirus argus | reverse complement strand
GAGAGAGAGAAAGAAAGAAAGAAAGAAAGAAAGAAAGAAAGAAAGAAAAAGAAAAGAAAAGAAAAGAAAAGAAAAGAAAAGAGGAGGGGGGGGGGGCAGTTGTAACTAACGTTTTTCATTTTTACATAAATGCCCTTCCTGCCTTTGCAAGGTTGCACTGCGAATGGTCAAACAAGCAATCTCATTTATACAAAGAGACAAGGTAAGGGAATCTAAGTGAAAATGGAACTTGAAGGATGATGCACAGCCCAGCTTATCATCAAAAGTACCAGACTGGTAAAACTAAGCAAGTAAATAATTATCTGGTTAACATTTGCCTTGCCTTCAAGTTCATGCATATGGTGCTCAGAAAAATATCTAAAGCCCAAATCAGACCAGCATAAGAGTATGCATCACCAATGGGGGTCATCCAAATTGAAGAGACAGAGATCTGCTAGAGAAGCCTGAATGGCAAATCACAA
Organism: Panulirus argus; assembly: GCA_038088735.1. Classification (NCBI taxonomy): domain Eukaryota; kingdom Metazoa; phylum Arthropoda; class Malacostraca; order Decapoda; family Palinuridae; genus Panulirus; species Panulirus argus. The sequence continues at coordinate 11,144 of JAYMFT010205192.1, read as the reverse complement.
GATTTTATCTGAAGGGAGCTTTACTACAGGTAAAGGCTGGCAGCAATGGAGCCACCTATGTAGGAAAGGAAAAGTGAGGACACATAATTACAACTTTCAAGTATGTGAACTGATTCAGCAATTAAAACAAATCAATCTTTTACAATAAGTTAAGTATGATCAGTTACTGGAAACAACAGGAAAGTTGGCAAGATATTCAAGAAACAGGATGGGGAAAATATTTATACAGATATTCCCCTCATAACAGCAACTCATTCACTAGAGTCACATATTAATTCGGCAACCAATGAAGTTAATGGAAGGCTAAATCTAGCTATATCAGAATTTTGAATCTCTGACTTGTAAATTTCTGTCTACCTAAAAATAAAAAACAAAAATTTTCAAACCCTGATTAACGCATTTGCACACACGAGGATTAGCCTTCCCAGTATCCCTGTGGTGAATACAGCACATGCAGCAAGCAACCAGCTGCACATACATGTTAAAGGTAATCATTAATCTGTGTTGTTGTTTTTGGTCTTATTTATATGTTTCTGCTCATAAATTATTTCTGATATACTATGCACACTAAATAGCAAACCTTATCCCAACATCACCATTACAGCAAGTCTGTTGAGACGTGTCCTATCACTAGTGCGATAATATTAAAAAAATCTATACATTTGTGACTGTTTTTTTAAACACATTTGTTCATAAATGATTGCCACATGACATTATACACACCATAAAGTAAATCTTATACCACATCATCATTACACAAAAATGATGAGATGCACACTACAGCTAATGTATAAATATCTACATTGATTATCAATCTGTGATGTTTTTGGTACTACTTTGTTCTTTACATGCTTTTGTTCATAAATAATTGCTCTAAAATACTATATACACCACATAGTAAACTTTATACCAACATCACCATTACCCCTTGCTTGATGAGGCGCACGCAACTACTTGCACATATATGTTTATGATGATTATCGATTTGTGACTATTTTTGTTCCTACATTTTTTTGTACATGCTTCTGTTCATATAGGATTGCTCTACAGTATCAAACAGTAAATCTTAACTCATCAAAGCCATTAAAAAAAGAGTTTCTTCAACACTACCATTAATATCTGCTTCTATTTTCACACTTGCTGGTACCATGGAATTTGTTTTTTAACCTATATTTTCAATAATTCTTTCTTTAAGAAAGGCTGGCAACGATAGACCCATATATAGATTTTTTTTAATTTTCAGACTTGGACATGTGTCTAGCACAAGTCAGTGAAAGGATTTTGGAGGACACATACTGAAATCTCTGTGCCAATTTTAATTAATCATAAAGAATAAAATAATGTACATTACAGGTTATACTGTATGGTAATAACATTAAAGTTTTCCATTCCCAGTTCAATAAAGACCAAGCATATACATCCTCAAAATATCACTCACAAATAGCCTCAACCCAAGTTAATGTATTAACCACTTCAGGTCTAATTACAGTATGCCTGACAAATAAATAATTTCCACTAAATACCTATCGAAATTATCATACCTGCATTTGATGGAACAAATACTTCCCTGACAGTACTGACATCTCTCTTTCCTGTGTCATCAGTGGTAGTAAATCAACCACAGAAACCTTTTCAGTATGTGAGTTAATAAGTTTTATGCCCAAATACTGTACCTAAACTTATCCACATCTTCTATTTGTAAATAACATTTGCCTATCTGTCTATCAGTCTATATCTCTGATACCCATTCCTTCTGGGAAATCCCTCGCAGTGTTTCCAAAGGCTTCCTTTTGATTTGTTTTGGTCCAGCATGTAGATGCTAACATTATGTGTTGAGTTTATCTACAATGTGACTGTAGTTCACCATTTTTTCTTTGTGTTAATATATAAAGAAAAAAGTAATTAGATATGAAACTAGAAGCATTAAGGCAACTCAAAGCATGTGGAAAACTTTACTGAATTCTGAGAGCCTTTGAACATGCAAATCCAATGCATGAACAATATGTTAACAAAGGCAAAGTGAAATCCACTGCTCATGCTTCTACACCTATATGTGCTATGAAGCTGACTCCCCATACAACTGATGTAATGGAAAATACGGAAAGATTGTAAATTCCCATGTAATTTCTATGCCATATTTTAGTATTATTAATAGCTTAACACAACAATATCAAATTCATGTAACATACAGTTTATCTTTATTCTCTTATGACAAGAATATTTTCTGCAGGAATAATCCCCAATTATACAATGGGAGTCTATAGGAAAATGGGTTAAGCTTCCAGAAATTTCACTGAACAATCAAATTTTCTGGAACATATCAATTCCAAAATAGGGGGAATATATGTATAGTAACAGACTGGTGGAAAAAAAAAAAAGAAAAAAAAAGAAAAAAAAAGAAAAAAAGTAAGAATTGAAACTTTGAGATGGGCCATATTAATGTACATCTCCTTTCCTGAAATGCACAAACAGGAAATCACATACACACAGACATACACATTATACATACACACTAACATACACATTGCTTTACCAGAGAAGTTTACTGCTCAGGTAACATCTACATAAATAATAAAGTCTTAAGGTACCTTTAAGTCTTCTGTGAAATCATAAATTTACTTTTTTCAAAACAATGATGTGGACCTCAATATAAAATAAGTTTTCTATGTAAAGCACCCAGATCTGCGTATATGGCATAAAGGATACTGATAAAGAAAGACAGCTAATATCATTCAGTGTGCCAAAAGTTAATGAGGGACTGGTAGTGATCACCTCAAGACATTCAATCCACAGATTGTACCCAAAGATGTCAGATGGAATGTACTGTGTAAGGTACTTTACATGTTTAGGTCACCAACTACCTTCATTTTTAAGCATCACAGACCCAACAAAGACTTGAGGATAAGTTGGAAAATGTAAAATGCAGGTATAGCTATGAAAAAAATGAAGCCATTGCAAACTCCATTGTACTATACAAAAAAGTACATCTTCGCAAATACACATAAAATAAAAACATTAAAAAAAATCCAATCAAAAGACTAATCAAAAATAATAATAAAATTGCAAGAATGTTTCAAGCACTGTGTAGGTTGTGAAAATATTTGCTACGTCACCACGGAGAATTCAGTGAGAATATGGCCAGAAAACACTCCAGTAAAGGTGCTTTCATGGATGACCATACTACTTGGATCTACTCTACAGTACTTAACAGCAAGTTGCCAGTACTGTACCCAACAAACTGAAGAAACCTGGATACTCTAAATATAGAGAATGAACTTTAAGAAATTGGAAATTAATTTATATTTTGTTGCCTTCCCTACTACAAAACAGAGAATGAGCTATTAAAGGTGATTATTATTTCGTTTTCTGGACATATCAATTACTGTTGGTTTGTTGCACAAAATCTATTCTTAAAACCAAAGATATCGCTATAACAAGTACATGTTCACATTTAAGTATTATATTTATTGTATAAATACATGAGTTTCCAATGCCGTTTTTTCATAATGTAGAATGCTTAAATGCAAAAACATTTGCAAAAGTGAAGCATGTGGCTTGCATCTTGGATAATGAATTTCATTTCAAAAAGAAGTAACTCCTGTGACCTCTTCTAAACTCATTATCAATAATATACAGACAGCAGCAGTGGACGGACCTCATACGTGACACTTTCCATAAATAAGAGAACCTTAACTGAAGTAAGTCTTTGGCACATTTAGAAAAGCAAGGAAATTACTTGTGTATGCTACCAAAAAAGAAACCATAATGACTAAAAAAGAAAGAAAAAAACTATATACAAAAGAGAAGATCCTACAAAAATAACTGAGATTCTTAATGAAAATATTCATTTAAACATGATGTACATCAAGCCTTATAAAGGTAAACAAAAGTACAGTATGACATGTTAGTAGGCCTTAAAACTACATTATAAGGCAATGGAAAAAATTATTCTAGAACTGAACATACTTGTCAAATTGCACATCATGGAATGACTGTTCCACAACAGTGTTAAAGTACAACAGTTTTACACATAGGAACATGTATATAAAAAAGCTAAGACTACAGGAAATCATAATAAATAAGAGAAATGCAGTTCCCTCAATACTAATAAGCTTAAACACAACAAATCCTACAATAAGTACAAAATCATCATAATATATAATGTAAACATATAATTACAAAAAATATGTTAAGTACAGTACCTATCAACTGTGCAAGTTTATTCTGATATGAAACAAGTCTTTAAGGTGAACTGTTCAATATGCTAAAATGAATTTTCCATTCTAACACCTAATTCTACAGCAGTTACACACTTCTGGTAAACGTCTTGTTTTGACTTGTTTCTTTTGCAAACATTTCTAATTTTAATGATATCTATAATGCAGTTGTCTGTTCATAAAACCTCTGCTGTATCAATATCATACCTAACCTAAAAATACTCCAAGTTATGTCTAGTACCACTAGCATTCTATATAAGTAGGATATGAAATACATACAAGTATTCCTTTTTCTCTCTCTTTCTTTGTCTAATATTCTGGCCTGTGGCATTAATTCAATACCATCAACTACTTACATATTAATTGCTATGGATGAGAATAATTTCTGACCATTATCATCAACTACTCATAATCAATGACTCATTCACATGCAAAGTTAGTACTTAATCTGACTCTACTTACAGACACTACACTATAACACTAATTTTCAAAATATACTCACCAATATTTGGAGTTTTAATTTCTAATTTTCTATAATTTCATAAATGGGACACTCTTCATATTTACGGTAACAGAACAAAGGGAAAAGCTATACATGTATGCATAATTTGCAATTGTAATCTATATGACAAACAAACTGATGATTTATATTTGTGAATACTACCCTTATGGCTCAACTTGGAATCTTTTTAGCTGTCTTCAATATACTATTATTATAATGTTATTCTTAAGACACTCTTTACTAGGAATCATTTCAAAGCCTAAAATCATGCTAAAAGTTCTTACTTCAATAAATATCTGATACTCTCCTAGCTGCTACTTATACGAGAAGGCAACTGATAAGAGCCTATGTTCTAGACTTAAAATCATTCCCAGCAACACCTCATAAATGGAAGCCAATACTTTACATTTACCTTGTTCCTAAAACTCTTCATATCTTTTTCAATGCATCATGATCCAATGCAAGACTTATAACATCAAATTCTCATTGCTTATATATGCTAACTAACCTGGAATTCTGTAGTAAAAATATTCCTAAGAGTAATACATGACTTCATCCCATGCACTTATTATTTTTCTATAAAGTTATATCAGAAAAACAACAGTGGGACAGCCACAACTGGAATGTTACAGGAACATCATGTTCCTAGACCCTGAAGCCTACTAGTGCATGATGAGCACATACGAGATATGCGAGGAAAGGATGTGTGTGTGTGTGTGTGTGTGAAGAACTGAATCGGTGACCCTAATATCATAAGCAAATATTCAAGAGCTACAATGAATAAATCTTAAGAGCACATATAATTATGCTTTAACAAATTCACTTTATGCATTAACAGAATGATGAAAATTCATTATGGACTAAAAAGACTTTTAAGTTATTCATGATTCTCTCTCGCTCTCCCTCTCCTCATACATCCCAGTACTTGGCAACTTATATGCCAAGTACTTTCAGCAGACTAACACAGCACTCATCTGTCCATTATTTCCCACAAATGTTGTGAAAGCATTGGGACCTTGAGGAACAACCAATTTCAAGCCTTACTTCTTTCCTTCCACAGATATGCAATCTTTTTCCTGACATTACAACCTGTCTACCTTTTAGTGGCAGGTCTATCATTTGAAGAATGGGCGACTTTTTAAAAAATTTTATCCAACAGGTTCAACCCTGATGGTAGCACAAGTGTCTATGACTGGTGCCTTAAGAAAGATGGAAAGGAAGGATAATCTGTATGAACAATCATAATCTTCCTCCCCTATATTATCACCTTCTAAAGAGTAAGTGCAAAACAAAGAGCCATGTGAAGATTTTTGCTTAAAGATTCTGCTCTGTTCCTGATGCTAAGGTGGGTTAAGTGAGTAGGGGGGGGGATCCTAGCCATTTTTTTTTTATTCCAAATGTGAGATTTCTCATTTGGGTATATACTTTTCATAAAAAAAAGGGAGCTTTCATCATCTTATGGACCAAAAAGAACAAGTGGGGATCACACACATTATGGGGTCTGCTCCATAACAGCAGGAAAAAGGTCAGCAAAAATAAGAAAATATTAGATGATATTCATTTCAAGTGCAACCCCATTTGACTACAGACAACAAATCAAACCCTAATCATGAAAATGCAAGTGCATACATGAAAAAAATTACTTAAAGTCTACTTTATCCAACACCTGTTGATGCCAATGAAAAGTCTGCTTTACTATATAACTAGTACATAGTTCAGAAGCACAACTTTCATGTGAGATGGGTTCACTTCAACTGAGCATATTTCAATCTAAATTATGTCTTTATGCCCGTCTTGCCTTTACCCTTCAACATAGTTGAAACTTTTCATTTTCATACTGATGTGCCATATATGGTAAAGGACACCTCTGGCAGTTGACTGTGAATGTGCCATATACTTCTAGGAAAGTAGTTTCCATGTATCACCTCAAGTGCTGTCTACACTCATAATCCTCTTAGCAACAAAATCCCTTTTCCTTTCTTAAGGGATAAGATACAGGAAATAAAATAATAAATAGCTGACTTTACTTTGCCTTCCCAGATATCAAGTTTTCAGGTGTTTCAACTGTTTCTGATGTATCATCCAATGGTCTGTTGATGTTTATATTCCTTCTTATGAGCAATGCCTAGGGTTCTTCAGTGAAGCTAATCAATAATAACATAACATGCATATTGAAATGAATGATGAAATATAAGTATATTAACTGTATTTCCCAAGAAATGGCAGTGGGATTAGATTCAACAAGTGACAGAAGAACATAAGATGATTTAGAGATCTAATAATGTATCACTGGCCAATAAAAAGATAATGAATTTCAATTATATGAAAAACAAAACACAACAAAGAAAGTAAGAGGGCATAGAGGAGGAATCAAAGGTTAAGGCAAGGTGACAGGCTAGGAGAATATAAGGATAAAAGAGGCACAAACAGTAAACATATTTCAAAAAGTGAAAAAAGTTTGCAAAACATCATATCACGGCAAAACTGTAACTACTTAAATTTACATGCCATTAGCAAGGTCTCTCACCCCAACCAATTTTTTTCAATTTGACTTTGAGGATGGGACCATAAAAGAATCTGGCAACAGCAACCTCATCTTTAAAAAGAAAGAAAAAGGTGAAATCCAAATCTGGCATAAATAGTGTGCATGCATCCAAGTACAGCAAGGTTCTGTACATTTTACATACCCCATATAAATGGAGAAGATACCATGATATCAAATGCTCGTACGGTATGGAAAAAGGTCATTTCTCCTGACTTCACACCAGATCTTGAGGCTAACGCTCACATACGAAGTTGACCTTTGTGCTAGTGATTTATATATACTGAATCCTTCCAAGCAGATTTCGTAATATACATTCCCAATCAAGCATTCAAATTGCTGGAGTGGCCAGTGACAACACCTTGCAAAAGTGCAAATATAGTCCCTCTTCCATAATATGTACATTAGTCCACGAAAATCATGGCAAGCACTGTAAGAAACTGTAAAACAGCATCTATAAGGTCCAAGCTTTTCCCTATCCAACCCCCAAGAAACATGAAGTAATTTGTGACTATTTAACAACACACACACATCTACAGTACAGATCATTCTGTCAAAAGTACAACACACTTACATCTACAGTACAGATCATTCTGTCATAAGTGAAGATGATGATGAGTTTTGCACAATATTCTGAGTGGCAGTGTAAGTTAGGTTCCACATGAATCATACAAATTATATAAAATTACTAGAAAATCTAATGCCCTACATAATATTTTAAGTTAACAAAACTAATATTTTTAGAGTACTCTAAATCATACAATATTCCTATTTATGCAGGGCACAGTAACCCTGTTCTATATCAAGTGGTTACAAGGGTGACTTCACTACTTTTCTTGAGCTCTCTTATTATGATGGTGTTAAAAAACTACACTGGTTTACACAAGAAAATATCTAAAACTGTAACCTAAATACTGACCTGCCCCTTCATATACTTGAGAATATCTTTTAAAGTTATATTGTGCTTACATTGCACATCAATGCAGACTACATTTCTCTGAATCAACATCTTAACTTTGTTCTCAAATATCATTCATTATTTCGGCACTAGCATTACTTTAATCAGATATTTTGTAATAACAGTTTCACAAAATAATGAGGATCAGTGACACTGCATACTTGCTGTACAATCTTGGAAAACATATCAGTACAAAACAATTGCAATCTTATTTCTAAATTCTTTATAAAAAAGGAGTGGATAATTGGGATATCCTGCATGATGGAGTGCACCTGTGCAATGCTACTTGTGAAACATGCACAAGTTGCAGGGAATCAAAAGTTCTAGTACACAAGCACATCTTAAAAAGGGAAAAGCATTGTGAATTGTATGCCCATAATAGCACAAGCAGTTTTAAACCATGATGGGAAATGAGTATGACATATAAATGGAGGCCTCAGTTCATGTCTTTTGAGCAATGACAAATGGTTAGATAAAAATGAATGAGCATGTGAACTGTGAATTCACTACCTTCACCACTGACATAGGAAAGGATGGAAATGTACATGAAAAGATTCTGGTTAAAATTCTTGACCAATAACAGACAGACTGACATATGCTTATCACTGTCAGACACTGGCTACGGAAAGATGGATAGACAGAGACCACTGACAGATGAATAATCAAATGGATATTCCATACATCAAATATCCACTGCCTTTCTCATCATGAAAAGCAGTAACAAGAGAATGCATTATGATTTGTTTGGGGGGGAACATAGGTCATCCTCATTTTCCCAAATCTGACCAATAACTAAGGTTTCAAGTAAATTATCAAGTTACTTAACGAGAAAGGTAACACTTTTCCATCTAATCAAAACCTAGTTCTAAATGATGAATGCAAGATTTTTGTGCATTAATTTTTCTGCCAACACCATCTCATTCATATGCAGAAAGGAGTATACTAGCTGTTTATTACGAATATAGGAGTATACTAGCTGTTTATTATGAATATACAAGTTTTAAATTCCTTTCAAATTATAAACCCTACAAGCCCCACTGACAAGCTTCTAAATCTGAGAACAGCAACATAAACCTCCAGTTTTCTCTTTTCAGCAATACTGATATTTTTGTTTCCAAAAAATCTGTTCATATGAACAACTTACAAAACAAAAGTAACAATGCATAAGTTTTTTTTAAATCTTTTAATTTCATTACCAATATCTTACCTACAATCTAATACTTGAAGTATATAACTTTTTGATGAGAGATAACTGAAAAGAGAATAAGAAAACAAATATCCTGATAATCTATTACCTATTTCCAACAATATTCAAATCATGCAGAGAATTATAAGTAAAACTTTATTCCCATACACCTCACTTGGTTGAAACTTAAAACATCATAAGAGATTCTGACAAGAAATGCTTCTTATCCTTTTACTATGTACTTCATTAAACACTGATCACGTATTCACAGTCATACTCTACATATTCCATTATACAACCCTCTTTTGTATTTTTGATTCTGGACACCCTTCAGAGGTCATTGCTATTCTGTACATTGTTTGCAGAGTACAGAGTTAACTTGCCTGAAGCTCAGGACGGTAGAATGACACATTCAAAATAAATTTGAGCATGAGTAACATGGAAAACCCTGCTTCATACTTCCAGTAAATGTAGCTTGCTAAGCAATCCTAGTGCCTCATAAGTACTTGTTTTCTAATGGAATACAACTTCATTAAGTACTTTAACAGCATTAAAAACTACTGAGTGAAGATGCTTAAATATTTCTTATTCTTTGTGGCAGCAAAAGGTCTTAATTCTGTATTAAACCAAAATACAGGGCAGCCTCATTTCAACTTGAGATAGAATATTCAATATATTTCTAAGAGTAACACTGATTTTGCTGTAAATATAAGTTGAAATACCATAAAAATTAGGTGTAAAGAAAATAATTGAACAGCAAAATCCAGGTCAGTCCATCACACAGCACTTCCAAAATACCAATCAAGTGTTCAAAAATTGCTGTAACCAAGCTTTATCAATTACTTTCTGCTACACTACTTCATCTAATTCCACTGTTTGAGAGGGAGAGAGATTCACATTTACATATTTCACTGCTATTTTCAGCATTCTTCACTTCCTTCTGACACTGAGTTTGGTATGCCAATAATAACTGTATGTGAATAATTCACGAACAACAGTTCAATATCACCTATTCAGAGATCTCTGAAACCACTCAATCTCTTAAATCTCCATCAACCCTAATACTCTTACCTTGTTATATCCTGGCTCATCCGCTTTATAACCATCACTAATACTCTTTTCAACGCATGGTTACTTCCAACAATCATGCATTTCTAAATGACTCTTCCATGGCAATTTACAACAATGCTGTCATATCTTTGTACTAGCCATACAACTATTTTTGCCTTAAAATTTTTTAATCTTTCACATAAATTTCAGTCCTAATCTTAATCCTATCTATCTATATCTCTGATACCTGTTCCAACCTGGAACTCCCTCAAGAAGGTGGCCATAACAACAGAATCTCCATAACTAGTAAACTCCAGCATTTTATTGCCAATCTTCTTAAATCCCTTGGGTAAATACAATATGAAACAAAATAATATTACTCCTGAACCTAAGTTTTTACTGTCATTTATGATGAATCTCTCAACCTTATTTTTTTATTTTTTAAAAATCAGCTCAACTGTCAATTCATAAATGAAGTTACCTTGTTAAAAAGAAAAGAAAAGAAAAGAAAAAAAATAGATATACATATATATCTATTTATTAATTTATTATACTTGATCGCTGTTTCCTGCATCAGCGAGGTAGGGCCAGGAAACAGACAAAGAAAGATCTATTCCCCCACATACACACATATATACATACATGCACATATATGCACAGTACATATATATACATACCAACATATACAT
>JAYMFT010205181.1:0-11605 GCA_038088735.1 Panulirus argus | reverse complement strand
AAATGGCCACATTTGCTCACACTCAGTCTCTAGCTGTCATGTGTAATGCACTGAAACCACAGCTCCCTTTCCACATCTCACTATAAACCCACACTAAACATATTCTCTTCACTGCAAAGCTACTAAACTTATGGATAACTCTATTCTTATGCACTGTCTGTGTTTCACTGTATGAGCAACATGCATAAAATAGTGGTCGAAAGCAGTACTTTAGATATGTATAAGAAGAGATGATATAAATTTTGCTGCAAGTCCATGTTTATCATTATTTGTGCCTCCTTCATCAAATGAATAATTTCAAGTTTTTTTCTCTGAGTCATCTGCATGCCTTTCTACTTTTAAGACACTAGTCTATGAGTTTTTGATGATTTACACTAACACAAACAATCTCAAAGGGATCCACATTTTTGCTGCTGTTTGAATTCCTTTGTGTTCATTTAAGTGAAGTAGTTTCATTCTATAAGACTGATGGCTGATAAATTATGAAAGTTATACATTGTACAGTATTCAGAAGTGATATATAAGTTCTAGTTCTGGCCAGCTTTCTGTTAAATTTCCACCTGGAATTAGATCTTTAAAAAAAAATAAATAAATAACTAAATAAAAAATAAAAAAAGAAAGGGGGGCGTTAGTTTCTGACCAGAAGTAACCAGCTAGGACCAAGTTCTGGAGCATCCCTACAGCTAGGTAAACTAGGACACAAGACACAGATGATAGATTTCTTTTTTTAAGACTGGTTTCCCACATGTTAACAGCTGCTACTAAGTACATGAGGGTCTCCCTCAGTTATGACCGTATAGGTTACAAGAAAATCTAAAGGTGTCACGTATGCCTCAAAGTCTTGGATTATGTTCAAAAAATTATTCTGATTTTGGGTAGGTGTGGTACATTCTGATGCATATTTTTTTATGCGAAAAAGAAGTGAAGTTATCATTCTATATCTATGGCTGAAGCTGAAAAGTCAAATAAAATAAAACTTGCCAAAAAAATAACTTAGGCAGTGATTAAGAAACAATAAAGAGCAAACAACTATAAAACAATCATGAAAGAACAAATAATCATAAAAGAATGTATAAAGTTATGCTTTAACAAGGATCTTCCTCATGGTGTTACTGCATAGAGTATACAAATGAATAACATATTTGCTAAAACATTTCCATCTCTGATAGTATATGCCTACATAACACTGCATTAAAGTAAAACACCTTACAATCATGTCACTTACTGAAAACTTTTCAACACCATCTTCCCTACATCCAGACATTACAAATTTAAGCATTAAAGTTTTCCACAAATCTTTCCAACAAACAGCATGTGGGTCATTTCACAGAGAAGGCTTTAACATCAGATTAACATTAAATTCATATCTGAGGATACAAAGCTTTACCACACAAGTAAATGTTATGAAGAACATTACCAGTCTTTCTGTCTGAAACATATTAACAAAGTAAAATAAAAGGCCTGAGACAATAAACAAGGACCTTCATACACACACAAACACACACACACAAACTACTTCCTTCCCAAGTGGAAGTATAGGCAAGACTGTCAGAGGAAGCATTCCATAGCATCCCAAAAGGATAATCTGGCAACTCTTCACCTTGTGGTTCCAAATACAGAGTTCAAAAGTTTGCTGCATTACACTAAGAAGATAACATTCTCAAAATGAACAAAGACAAATATCATGACATCCTTTTATTGTCTTATGTCCAGTGCTGTGAGCAAAGATTAGAGGCAACTAAGTTGTTGTTCTAGGCAGCTGCGGCAACTGTGAGGCCCTGGCAAAAGGGTAATAAGGAAGTTCAGCCAGCCTCGTTCCCTCACTACATCCAACCACTCCAACCAACAATATTACTTCTTACCTTAACAGTTTACACACAATGTACTACTATAATCAATCCTATTTCTAAAAAATTCTAATACAACTTGAAAGAAACTATCTTGGTTCCCGTAAGTCTAAACCTATAAGAATATTACAGATAGGCACAACCAACATTCAAACAAAATACAATTCACAAGATTTTATACCAAAAATACCATTACATTTTTACAGTCCTTAGGTGCACTGCAATCTCATTCAAGTTCAAGAACAAACTGACAGAAAAATATACATCTTATAAAGAATCTTATTTCTCAGAATCTATTTTAGGTCACATATGAAAAACACCAAGCCTTTTAAAAATAATTCAAATACATCTGAAAGGTACAACTCATTAAAAAGCCTAATGTAAATGTGATAAAGATGAGTTTCATATCAAAACAACATCAAAAAACAAGGCTGTCATAACACTAATCTGCACTTACAAAAAAAAATGAACAATACAATTTGACATACAGCTATTTGTTCTTTTTAAAAAATGGTGTAACATACACTTTTAAGAACATTCTAACCACTTAAAAATATGAAAGAAGACAAACATAACATTTTCACCTTTGATAGAAAACCAGATGCTGTAAGCAGTAAGGGATTGCATCATATATCTGAGCTAACACTTCCACATATACCATTAAACTGAGTGAAAAATGACCACATTTATGTAATATTAAAGAGTGTCTCAGTTTGTCTAATTCTCTCTCCAACAAGGCAGGTCAGTCTACATTCCCCACAGCTGTCTCATGACTGACAAAAGGGGTGCCCCATCTTACTGTAAGTCTTCCACAGGCAACATTCAAATTGCAGCACCACTTCATGGTCTGACGTACAATCTTGTACACCATTAATATCTGCCAGGAAAAGTTCATCCTCTGCTTTCTATCTTTTCCATTCACCCTCCATTTCCCTCTATGCACACTTCTGTGACAAACCCCCTTATCATCTCTTTATATCCTAAAAGGATGAACAGTAAAAGAGAATGTAAGAAAAACTAAAATATGCAACAAGCAGAAACACAGTGAAGCAAATAGAGGAGAATGTAAGAAATGCTAAGTGAGAAATGATGAAGTCACATAGATAAGAACAAACAATAAACAAAGTGAAAGATATTCATAATGTTCCATTATGCATTTCCTTAATACTATCTTAAGTACTTTAGATTATATGAGGTTAATCTAAATGTACCATCTGCATACATAAAAAAAGAAAAAAAAATCAAACTGAACCTTTCAAAAAAGGTGATGGCTATTTAAAGGATCACAAAAGAATCTCTCAGAGGTTAATTAAACAACACAAGTCAGAATGCAGAACAAGACAGAATGAAGAAATTGATGACGAAAGATATAATGACTATGACAAACATGCACTTACAGATTTCAATCTATCAGGAGACATAAGAGCAGCAATCAATAAAATACAAAAGAGCACTAACAACCAGGGCCTGATGGTATTCTACCATTACTAAAAAAAAATAAAAAAATAACGACAATTAAAACAAATGCCAAACTTCAAGCACTGATGATAAGGCAAAGCACAGACCAATCCAACAAAGCAGATATTACATAAAGTAGCATACTTTACACCAATACACAAAAGGGGATCCAAACTACAACTGAAACAACATGGACCACTCAGCTTCACCTCATATAATTTAAAGTACTTATGATAGCAATAAAGAAATGCATAATGGAACATATAATTAACAACCAACTCGTTTATGAAGGCCAGCCTGGTTTTGCATGCGGTAAAAGCAAGAACAAATAACTACATGCTCACTAAAATGATACACAGTACGTGACACTCTAAAGATAGGAAAAATAGACAATATTTTCTAGATCTTTTAAAATCATCTGACGTAGTAAATTATGGAGTCCTACTAGAAAAGCAGCAAAACAAAACATTATGAGGAAAATAGGAAACTGAATCAAAAAATTCAAAACCAAAAGTAAGTTCAGTTGAAAATAGAAACATCCCACACAAAAATGTGCTTTTGGTTGTTCTGCAATATGTATCATCTTTAATATTCCCTGTAATCACAATTTCTGACGATGAAAAAGTAAAAGAACATTCCAAAGTTGTAAACATGATGAAAATGAGCAAAACACTAGAAAAGGAGGAATAATAAGGAGAAATGCAGAAAGATCTGGTTACCACGTACAAATGGGCAGACAAGAACCTAATAAAATTTAACAAAGGAAAATTTGAACAAATAAGTCATGGTAAAAGTAACATTTCAGCACTTGCACACAGAAGCCCTTCAAAAGAGGAAGTTAACATCAAGCTGGGAATTACTATAAATGAGAAACAATCTGAGGAACATAATGATATAATAATGCTCTCAAGCCAAATAATGAGCTGTATTATACCAAAAACTTTATATAAAAAACAAAAAATTTTTGATGATAATGTTTACTGTATACTTAAGATGATAAATTGAATATTAGTGTTATATTGTCACCAGTTAAGCTGACTGAAATAAATATAGGATGAATGCAGAAGCACTTTACAAGTAAAAGACATGGACCTGAATGCATGAGCTACCACTGAAAGACTGAAACAGCTTAAACAAAGCCAAGCAACAAACAGAAGGTATAAGAGCAACATTTTAAACCTGAAAACAAAAAATACCACAACTAGGAAATTTACATGGACCAACTATAGAAACATATAAAAGAAGACTAGACTCTTGGTTGAAGACAATACTAGACAAACCTCAAATGGTTAACTTTACTGGAAAAACAGCTACCGAGAAAAATATCATAATACAACAAGCAAGATTAATGACAAGTGGAGGAGTGGCAGTCGAGAGAAACAGTCTAACAAGCAAATGGTGAGAAGAGTGCCGTACACTAGCTATGCCATCATGGCACATCAATAACAGTCAATGAGCAAGTGGATGAGATGAAAACACAAAAAGATACATGAGTAAACAAAAGGAGGAAAAATCTTAGGTGACAGAATGTAAATTTGGACAGTTTAAAATCAAAACCTTTTTCTCTCTACAGCAGAATCCTGCGAGAATTGTGAGACATAGAGCTTGGCATATGCCAGCCTGGGCTTGTTCAGCCTCAAACACATGAGGAAACAACAGTCTAATCACCCTTTGTGATCGTTTCAATAATATTCACAGCAAAATGCTTATGTGAACCAATTAGCATCTACTATATCATTACTGCTGATACCAACATGTCCAGTCAACTACAGATTTCTGCAATTTCTGCATTCTTATACTTGACTGGATTCTTACAATTCAATTTAGGACTTTTTGAATTATGTGATCCACTGCAGCAGTGAGATATGACTTGGAGAGCACACTTAGATTATGATTATACTGTAAACTCACTTTTTTTAAACTACTTAATAAATTCAAGTACAGCCTGAATAACATATGTTCTGCAGTACATATGGAAGATCCACTTGGTAGCTTTGGTTTATAAGATTATTCTTTATAATAGCTGAAGTAACTAATAACTGCATTTTGAGCCACCAGTAAATATCTTTGTGCAGTAAAATCTTTAGTTTGTTTTTATGAACTGTACCATGCTGTGGAAATGTGTATATTGTTACTAAAGGAGCAATGTGGCCTTTGACTTTTCATCCAGTTATGGCAAAGTGTGATCTCAGGAACCTTCAATGGAGGAACCAAGCAGAATCTACTTCTTCAATTGAGAGTGTCCAAACCTCTCTCATTAATGCCACTCCCTATTCTTACACTGAAAGGCTTGGGAACTTTGGATGTTCATTAAATAACTCAGTCCTTTCAACAGTAAAAACATACTCATAAGTAGGGATAGAAGGTGTGCATTTAAGCCTAAAGAGATATTTTAAGCCAAATTCTTCTTGTCTGAAATTCTTGAGGCACTCACAAAAATCTTCATGCCTACTTTTAACTTTAGAGTATAAGAATGCTCAAGAGCACATTCTAATACCAAGATTATGGACAATTCTAATAATTTCATGAAAGTCAAATTTATCTAGCTACCAATGCCCAGTTTCCATCTACAATATGAATCATATAACCTCAGGATGGTTCCCCTACCTACTCCCAGGAGTAGCCAAACATTACCTTTAAAATGTCTGGAGACTCTGACACTTTAAATTTGTGGTTTTTAACAAGTGCTAATATCAATCTTCCATCAAAAACTCATGACAAACTATCTTGCCTCCTTTTCATAAGGAATGAAAGTGCCTTTCACTAATACATGTGGAATTGCTGATCATTTAATCTTGTATAATTTTTCATAACTGATCGACATTTCCCACATTAGCGAGGTGGCCCTTGGAACAGATGAAAAAAAGGCTGCATCCTCTCACATCTATTATCTAGCTGTCATGTGTAATGCACTGAAACCACAGCTCCCTATCAACAACCTGGCTCCACAGAACTTACCCTCGACACTTCACATTCCCTGGATCAGTCCTCTGACAGCACAGTGACCCCAGTATAGCACACTATTCCAATTCACTTGACCTCATGCATGCCCTTCATCCTCCTGTATGTTCAAGTCCCAGTCACCCAAACCCTTTTTTACTCCAACCTTCAATCTCCAATTCAGTTTCCCCATTCTCCTTGTTGCCTCCATTTCCGGCACATAATTTTTTTTTAAGTTGAAGGCTCCAGTCATGGACAAAAGTCCACATCTAGGCCTGGCCTCAACTGAAATATAGAGAATTATAAAACAGAAAAAGAAAAGACATGGGAGAGTATTTACGAATTTTAGAGGAAGTGAAAAACCCATCATTTAAAATGTGCCAGGTCATATCCTCTTTGTCAACCCTTCCTTATTCATTCACCCCATACATCCATGCCATTTCAGCACAACCCTTATACTCTCTCAAACCTTTCATTTCTTAATCAACCCACTTCACACCACATATTGTCCTTAAACATTTCACTTCCAACATATCACCCTCCTCAACACAGTATAATTTATAACTATAAATC
This sequence comes from Panulirus argus, assembly GCA_038088735.1. Classification (NCBI taxonomy): domain Eukaryota; kingdom Metazoa; phylum Arthropoda; class Malacostraca; order Decapoda; family Palinuridae; genus Panulirus; species Panulirus argus. Next base: position 4,787 of record JAYMFT010205181.1, on the reverse strand, counting down.
TTGTTATTCTGAGAAATAATCAAAACTAGAGTTACTTAACCAATCAGCAATCTTATTAACAGTAACTTGCAAGCCTCTTACAGCAACTTCAGATGAAGTATAATTAACAGCCAAATCATCAACAAAAGGAAATACTCTAACATCCCAGGAATAATTCTAAACAATATTAATGGCACTGACACTTAACATGCTGCCCAGTGATACACCTTCTTCCTGTGGGAATTCCCTTGAAAATTTGCATCCAACCCTTACTTTAAAATTTAAATCTTTCAAAACTGTTTGCATAAACCTTGATAATCAGCCTTGAAGACCCATTTCGAGGAAGTGCCCAATGATACCACATCTTCATGTAGTTTCATCATATGGTTTCTCTTCACAGAACACTGCAGTTGTATGATATCAATAAAGAAATCCTTTCTCAACATCACTTCATATTCTTACCATGTGGTTGACTGCAACTTAATAAAATCATATCAGAATGGAGAAATACAGTCATATCTTTCAAGGTATCACACCACTCTATTACCAATATGTTTTTCCATTAGTTTACAAAGACAACTACTCAGTGAAATAGGTCCCCAGCACTCTTATCCTTAATTAAGAATGGTACGGATATGGGATATCATTCAACTACTTGGGAGTACAGCTAACATCCGTACTAGGTTAAACACATTTAACAGGAATTCCATGAAGGCTTCAGGAAGATGTTTTAACACTTAATGGTGTGTCATTTTTTCCTGAATCACTAAACTGTGTCTGATTCAGATGATATCTTTTTTTAACACTAAACAGGGATAGATCTCTTTGTCTAATTCTTTGGACCAACATAGTAGATCTGCTGATACTAAGTACTAACATGTAACTTTTAGCAAGAATGTGATACAAGTACTGATGCGTAACTTTCAGCAAGAACATCTGCGACCGCAGAAAGGTCATTCATGCCCTAATTGTTAAGGCAAAGCAAAGGAGTGGGAGAATAATTTTCAACCATCTTCCTTACTCTCTCCTAAACATTTTTTGGTTCCTTATTGGAGCTTAAAAACCCTCTTGGTTTCTTTGAAAACCTTTTTCTTTTTCGCAAATATCAATACTCTTTGATAAATTAATCTTCTTTGATAAATTAATCTATCAGCCAAAGAATTATTTTCCCTTAATCTCCAGTTTAGCTTTGCATTCAAATTAGGTTGGGATACTGAGTGATTTTGTTTTGCAGTGGTGGTGTGATGTTTTGAGAATGAAATTATACTGGAAGAGCTTGCTTTGAAGCATTACATTTTACTCTGTACTTTCAGATATGATGAAAGCATTAAACGGTATCAAAGTTTGGGAAAATGTGAAGTTGACAATAGATGAAATGTAAAAATTCAACAGACGGGAGAATGGAAATTTAATTCCTGCACTTCAACAGAGCCATTGTTATTAGCTCTCCTTTGCCAACTTGTGCTAGATGCTCACAATTTTGAGTAAAAATGAATTCATCTTTTGGTACAACTGAATACATTTTGATTAGAAAAAAATGTAAAAACTTTTCTTCTAAACGAAAAGCCAATAAAACCAAGTAATAAGGTGGCAGGGAAAAAGTAGCTAAATGAATAACATATACCCAATTCCCCCCAGATACGTCCTGCAAATAGTGACCATAAGTATCACTTGCATAAGATTTCAGTTGTCAGACGCAAATTTTCTAAGATCATCATCTCCGTTCTAATCTTATGGAATCAATGTTGCCACTGTAAAGAGTGATAAAGAGCATAAGATATTTCTTTTTGACTTTGAAAACCAAGTAACTCGTTAGTGGTAGGATTATGAGGGGGAAAATGTGGGGTTAGATAATAAATAAGCAATGAAAATTACCAATCAATATAAAAATATGAAGATGACCTGCCTATTTCATTGCTACTTATGTCCTGTGGGTTCCATTTAAGGTGAAATTTCATTATCAAAACATGTACTACAGATACCTGTACAGTTACAGGAATCTGACCCTGTACAAAACAGATTTCATTAGCATTAAATAAATCTCTCCATCTTTATAGACATTTGAACTCATTCAACATATTCGCAAAACTTGGATTCAGTCAGATTCAAATGTTACCACGCATGGTGCCATTCAGGGGAATGCATCAATAATAAAAAATATCTAAACCCTGCAAGTTTTCTTGTATTACACCTTTATTTGACTTGGATATCAATTTTCAACCTGAAATAAAGCTCCACAGAATCCAAAAAAGCACCTGGTAATCATATTTTCTCAGCCATTTTGGATTACAGTCATTCTTTTCATGTCCTCATGAGATGAAGCATCCCTTCTCTGTTCACAGGCATCGGTTAAGCTCTTAACTGTTGACAATGAGTGGATTTACCCCACAATTTTTGTCCAATTCAGAACCCTATCCAATTTAAAGTTGATAGAATAAGAGGTGCTACACCAAAAACCCCATGCCTTATATCACCTCTAGACATTGCAAGAAAACCATGAATACCACTTTCATGAAATTCTATCACCTGTAACATGTGCATCCTCAAAAAAAGAAATTTTACCATCTTTTCTCTTTCAAATTATACCAGACGTAAAGTAAATCTCAACTGCTAAGGGTAGGCTGGGTGAGGTCTTTGTAGGTTTCATTTTTTTTAAAGTTTCAACTTTCATGTTAAACCCTAGTGTCCCTCAACTTTAAAACCCACATCAGTGTAACCAAACTTCATATCACATAAAAAATATAATGTAATCACATAACAAAATACAATCCTCTACATCACCACTCCTATACTAGTTTCATACACTGCCATATCACTGTAAGGACAAAAACGCTCATCTAACAAAGCTATCAGCATCACATGGATAAAATACTGGCTATTCTTATCTCTTACACATCTGTAATCACTTAAACATGCAAAGGTTTCAGGACTAAGGGCATTGTCTTTAGTGCTGAGATAAAGGTGTAAGGTTCTGACTCTTATTCTCTTAAAATACTGCAAAAGTACACTAAATATATACACATCTTAACAATCCAATGCAAAAGTGAGGATATGTGTTTTAAGTAAGGATCAAATTCCGTCTCCCAGAGCAAGATAACGAAGATGTGGAAATCAAGATATCCACTCCCGTACCATTGTACACTCACTGCAGCTGGGAATGCCATCTCACCCACATGTTTCCCCGTCAAAATGAATCACCACAGTTAATTCCCACATTCTACACGCCACTCAGGCCAAAGGCCGTATGGCAGAAAGACAATATTATCAGAATGGGTAACAGGAGGATGAGTCATGGGTGGATTACTATACCCCCCCTAGTGAAGGGAGGGGAGGGGCAACTGGCACCACAACAAACATTTGCAATTCACCTTCACAGTCGCCTTATTCCACTCAAATCATTTTCTAACAACCTAGCAAGGGGCCAGTACCTCGAACGACGAACCATTCACAAGCTATTTCAATGACGTCGAGCTGAAAGGCTTCACAATGGTAATTTTCTTATTAAAATAGATAGAAATGGCGTCTGTTTTCATTGACGCTCAAGTTTCACGTAATTTCGATTAATTTAATTCTGTAAATAAACATAAAGTACAGTAACTCCACAAAGAAATGGTTCAGCCAAACCTTATGAGCCAAGAGAAATTATTACCATGTCGACAGAGGTGTTTGGGGCGAGACAATTGAAGAAAATTAGATAAACAATTCCCTAACCTGCCAAAACATAGGAGGGTGGAGAGTAACGTCTAGTAGCAAACACAACGAAATCATGATAAGAAAATATAAACATAAAATTACGTTGCTTAATTTATAATTGAATGCGACTATTATTAGAATTAATCTATTCTTATGTTGAAACCCTTATCAACTAGAAGCACTTTGATATTTTTCTTCTTCAAAAATTGCTGCAAGACGGTGACTACATGTAAACAAATATGGCGTCTCTGCTAAACCTGCGAGACTATGGAGCTGATAGTGACAGTGATATAGGAGACGAGGAGGATCTTGTACAACATTTAAAACCAATAGAAAGTGGATATACAATTTCCCAAGATCTACAGGTAGTGGTTTCGCCCGAAGTGACATCCACGGTAAGACATATTTCGTATGTTGCTATGATGTTTTTCCTCTGCTCACTTGGTAATTTGTTAATGAACCTCTGATTTGCTACTGAACCTCTGATTTGCTACTGAAGACCTGTTTCTTAGAAAGTGTTCTCATATTTGTTGTAATGGTGTCAGTTCTTCTCAGGAGAAGTTTTGGCAGGAAATACAATGCATTTTTGTCTGAGACCACCACATGTGTAACTGCGTAAGTTGAAGAAATTTTGATATCAATGGGTTTCTTATTATAATAGGTAGTGGTATTGTTTTCATCTAGGGACACATCACCTTAAGCACATAGGAGTATCATTGATGTCATTTATATGCCTAGATAATCCGTATTACCGATTACTTTGTCAGTGACTGGAGCCTTCTATTTAAAAAAAAAAAATTCTGGTCGTGAGTATATGCTACCAATTTCACTTTCATATATTATTGTTGTCACATATTTGCAGTTGTACATAGTTACTTAACTGAATTCTGGTAGGAAGTGTATGTTAATGGCACCAGTTATTTTACATCATTTTTTTTTTATGTTGAAAGCTCCAGTCATGGACAAAAGTCCACATCAAGACCGGGCCCTAATTGAAATGTAGAGAGAAGTGAGAAAGGGGGAAAAACAGATAGGAAGAAGTATTTACAAATTTTTGAGAAAGTGAAAAACGTGTCTCTTGAAATGAGCCAGGTCATAGTTATTGGGAAAGACAT
>JAYMFT010205170.1:0-11606 GCA_038088735.1 Panulirus argus | reverse complement strand
CCTCCTCCTCCTCCTCCTCCTCCTCCTCCTCCTCCTCCTCCTCCTCCTCCTCCTCCTCCTCCTCCTCCTCCAATTCCTTCAACAATTCATCTCCCACCATTCCGCCTAAACCGCATAAATCCTTGCAATCAGTCCACCGCCCATTCTCCGCACGTCGTGTGCCGGCCGGCCGGCCCCCCTGGCCACTGAGTCTTATAACTTCTCCTGTAGCCGGGCGAGATGAGTCCTTCACCCACGGGTCTGAATAGCCTCGATACATGGTCGACGGGTCGGTGCCTCGGTAGCCGCAGGAGTGTGGTAGGAGGCGGCGGCGGAGGAGTAGGAGGAGGAGAACTCGTCACGTATATGGGTTGAGGTACTCTGGTGAGGATCTCACGGGGCTGGCCAGCGAGACACCAGGCCGCCGAAGAAGGTGTCTTAGTTGAGGATGAAAGCTTCGTATGGAATGCTGTTATGAGGAGGGAGCACTCTTCACCTTCGAGTGCCCACGATGGGGTTTTAGCCTAGCATGCTGATGGGGTAATACAGAAGGAGGAGACGTAGATGTAGTGGCCGTGTTATGGAAAAGACTCCAGAGGCAGCTGGTAGGGAAGGTGCCGTCCAGTAGGCTGAAGTTGTATGTTGTGAGTTGGATTGAAAATGCAGGCAAGCACTGCGGGTGTTGTTTAGGAGCAGGTCGGCCCATGGAGGTGGAAAGGGGAGGATGGGACGCTGGCGAGAGCAGTCAGGCCCTTAGGGAGATGGGCCATAGAAGAGAGAGGGGGGGGGGGCAGGCTGGCTGTTTGGCGTCCGTACAACTCCCGCGGAGCGTCCACTCTTCGTAACGCCAGAGTCGAGACCTGTTACGTCCTTGGTGTAATGAGTAGGGAGAAGCAGGGAAGTCTCCTCCGGTGTACAGAGGAGGAAAGAATTCCATGATGGATTGTGTTGGGGGGAGTTGTCGGAGGACAGGCTGTACAGAGGATGAACGTTTAAGTGTCACATGCTGCAGTAGTGGTACTTCAACGTTTCCGAGGTCATCAGGAACAAACGTTAGCGTCTCCGACACTCTGGAACGTTTGCTGTTCTACGTACACGGTGGACGGATTCAAGATGAACGTTTGATAAACGTGGGTTGAAAGTGGTGTTAGAATTTATGGAAGAGTGAAGGGGAGATCTGTATACTGAAGGGGAGATCTATCTACTGAAGGGGAGAAGTATATACTAAAGGGAGAAACATTTACCATAGCGGGGAGCCATTTATTAGAGAAAACCATTTATTAAAGGGAAGAGCCATTTGCTAAAGGGAAGAACCATTTACCAATAGTAATGCATCAGGTTGGACATAAGGTCTAGGAAGGATTCGGTAGAGTCTTTCCTCTGTGTAAAGGAAGGCTAGACTCGTGGGAATGACCAACACGTACAGCGAAGGAACAGTCTTGACGTTATTACTCACGTGACGAAACGTATTTCCCCCTTGCATCAGTAGGCGCAAGAATAGGCGATAGATACGTAGAAGGGAAGACGACAGGGAACAATTCTCGGCAGATGAGAACGCTTGCTTTAGGAACGCGAGCCGAAGAGTGGAATGAACATTGGAGGATGGGGAAAAATAGAAGGAAAGAACATGGGGAGTGTGTTTCCTGGAGGAAATACTTCATCGGGAGCTCAGCTTCCATCCGGTAAAGATGCCCTGGGGAATGTGAGAAAGGTAGGGGGGGGGTCGTGATTCCAAGAGCTTAGAAACTGTTTGCAAAGTGTTGGGGATGAGATGGAGGCGGAGAGGTGGAGGAGGAGGTGTCGTCAGCCTTGGAGGAGAGGGAGAGAGAGGGTGGGGTGGGTGGGGGAGTTGTCTCGTTTCTTGCAGGTATTGCATGCAAGTCCCCCTGGACTGGAGTTGGGAGGGAGGGGCTCCTCTTCTTCACAGGGATTTGCTGATGCGAGGCGCTTGTTTGAATATGCATGGGTCGTTGTGAGTTTTGAGTGGGTGGGCGGAGGCGCCCCCGAGTGGTTGTGTGTAGGTATTCTCAAAAAAAAATATGTCTCGTCGGGAGTTCTTTCTTCGACCCTTGTGTAAGTCGTGTCAGGTGTGAATGAGTTGAGAATGCGGATAGGGTGTTTGGAGTGGTCTGAGGTCATGGTGTGATATGGCTGAGCTGTGATTAAGGTCATCTGTTATTAACGTGTTAAACTAGGGCCCTGTACTTGGATAGGGTCATCAGAGGTCATTAGTAATTAATGTTTTAAACTAGGGCCCTGTATTGGATAGGGTCATCAGAGGTCATCAGTTAATGACGTGTTAAACTAGGGCCCTGTACTTGGATAGGGTCATCAGAGGTCATCAGATATTAATGTCCTGAACTGAGGTTCTGGTCCTTGGATAGGGGTCATGTGAGTCCATCACTCGTCACCTGTGATGAACTAGGCACCGACACGCGAACAGGGTCCTCAGAGATGACTGTTTACAAACTGCCACAGTATTAATACGATGGATTGAGACCTCTCACCTGGAGAGAGAGTCACCTAAGGTCTTGACTTAACGATCGATCGATTGTGGGGTTTGTTTCATGCAGGGTGAATGGCAACGAGCGAGCTTACACGGTTTCTCGCCATTCAGTGAATTGGCCAATCATACTTACGTTCTTTTACGGAGAATGATTCATTCCACTCCTTGATTGATACTCATGTTCCTGCTTTCATTTAGTAAAATGTTTCCTACTATCTTTTTTTTTTTTTTTTTGAACATTTGAGCAAGGGAAAAGTAATTTCAAAAAGTTTTCATACCATTGCCTTGCTCTATATTATTTGGAGAACAGTCTTAGTGCATTTTCACGTGGGTGTTCTCTTTGTGTCGTGAAGAGTATTTCAGATAGTACAGAAAACCTGTAAAGGCAAAGAAAGAGAGAGAAAAAAGACTAATTAAAGGGATTAGCCACTAATGACCCTGGACTGCATGCATTGTGGCGAATATTTCCATTGTAGACTTCAGGTTTAGCTGTGATATTTTTGAGACGCCTCCGTCAGATTTAACGATGGATATATTCTTTTTTTTTTTCCGCAAATCATCTGACGGAATATTTGAATATTTGCCCGATGTTGCTGACGGATAATCTGGTGTTGGAGAGAAGTATTCCTTTCAGAGTTAGTCAGTTTCTTTTTTTTTTTTTATGGTGACTGTCATGGCGCGGCACAGGTATGGCTCACTCAAGGCCATTCGTGTGTCATATGAAGATTGAATAAGTGGAAAGTAATTAAGTAATTAGAGCAGTTAGATGTAGACGTGCTTGGGTGTCAGTAAACCTGGCTCTAGAACGCAGAAAGTTTACGGGAAAAGGAAGAAAAGATTCCACAGTTTCGTAGCTCGAGGGAAGGAGGGGACATAACGGTCTATCCTCGTGTAACCGGTCTCTTCACAGAAACGGTGGGAAGCAGATTGAAAGACACGTGCCACGCACGGGGGTCCAGGTTTTGGTGTCGGTGACGCATGCAGACGGTCCACGGGAGCAGTAACCGGAATGATACCTGCAGAGTAGGGAGAGGGCAACAACATCACGGCGGATCGAGAGGAAGAGCTTGGAAAGGGATGATGATGCCTGGAGACTGGAAGACGCGGAAGGTCTTTAATTCTGCTCATGGCTAATAGAAACATGGAGGTAGAACCACCCCAGACGGGTGAACAGCGCTCCATGCTGTGTTGTGGTACTCTGGATTGGACTTTTACCTGCCTCTTCTTTCTCCCCCTTCCCACCCTCATTATACCTTGCTTTCCTCCCACAGACCTCCCCTTAGTCTTTCCCATCCTCCCTTCCCTCACTGAGGACCTGCTTGTATGGCCATCTCAAATCTCCACTAGACACATTCATTCTCCCTCGCTGTTTTTACACTCATTTTCACCTCCCCTGCTCTCTCCCACTTAATCTATTCCTCCCTCGTGCCCTTCTCCTCCTCCCCTACATCCCTCCCCACCTCCTCTCCCCTCCCCCTCTCCCTCTCTCTCTCTCTCCTTTGTATCCTCCCCTCCCGTCTCTCATCTCAGGTCTGAGAGACTCTACTACCAAGCGACACCCTAGAGGGCCTCCCTCTCTCTCTCTCTCTCTCTCCCCACCCATGTCACGTGGGAACTCCTGCATACAGAGCAGAGCTGAAGCCGTCGCGTCCGCTGGAGAGCATCCGCCACACACCAGCCACAGTAACATTATAGCAGGAGGATCTGCTCTGGCTACCACACCCCGCCACACAGACCCTCTACCGCACCTACTTTATGCCAAGAGGTCTTTCTCCCACCACCACCTCACCCAAGACACACTAGCATTATAATAAGAGGTCCTCCCTTCTCTACCACACTCTGCCACACTTACCTTATGCTAGGATATACCTCTCCCACTACCACACGCCACCTGGACCACGATTACGTTTGGCATTTGCCTGTTGTGTTCTTGTATGTCAGTCTCTCACTCTTGTGTTATATCTGTAATTACCTATTTGTACTATACTGGGATGGAGTTCTACCCTCCTCCCCCCCCCCCATCTCTAGAACTATCTCCACAAAATCACACTTTTTAAACTTCTGTTTGTTGTTTGTCATCACAGTTTCAGTGTGTGTGTATTATTTAGTAAACAATCTCTCTCATTTATATCGTGGGGCTACCACCAGCCCTTATCATAGGCATGGTGACTGTCAAGGAAGGGGTTTATGTGTCCCCCAGGGATCATGTCACCCCCCAGCGCATCACCAGTCTCAGAAATGACAACAGAGCGAGTGGGTCAGCTGGTGGCATGGGAAGAGCGTGGGAGTAGGTGTTACGAGGGAAATATGAGCGGTGGTTGGTGTCTGAGGTGAGGTAGGGGGTGGGGGCAATGGTTAGCAGTGTGGTCGTCGACGGGTGTATTGATAGACGTTATTAACATTATTAACAAGATTCATACTCTCTATTAACCTCGTGGTAACTTAAGGCGTGGCTGCTGCCGTCTCCCGCTACCACAGGAGTGTCCCTGGGTCCTTCTATAGCCCTGTCAGCCCTAAGTCTTTAACGAGACTGCCTCAGCCCCTGCTGCTGGGGAAGGAGGAGGAGCCATCCCTTTAACAGTTCCTTTGATGTGCCTGTGCTTTCTGAGTCCCCCTTGCTTCCATACCTGCGCCTCCCTTTGCTCTGACTGAGGTCCCATTCTCTTTAATATCTTCTCTCGAAATTTCTTTCTTTTTCTGTCATCACAGTTGTACATACTTTTTTCCTCCTGTTCATTCCGTGTTGCGTTTCTGTTAGTCGGTCCAATTGCATTATTCTTCTGAGGTGTTTTTCATACCATCTCTGCCCCTGCATCATATTTATTCTCTCTCTCTCTCTCTCTCTCTCTCTCTCTCTCTCTCTCTCTCTCTCTCATTTTTTGCTCTGAGCCATTCCTGTCTGTCTTTTTTAGTGTTTTTAGTCTCGGTTTGCACTGTGCAATGGTAGCCAAAATACATTTTATTAGCACAAAACTCTAGATTATATATATATATTCTTTTTTTCTCTTATATACCCTGAACAAATCTAGTTCTGAAACCGTTTGTGTGAATATGGGTCATGGGATATGTGTGTGTAGAGATTTGCCATGTCCAAACATGACACGAGCTGTTGTCAGTGACAGCCCGTTATCTCTGTTGTGCCACTTACCGGCACAGGTCGGATGTGTTTGTGTGTTCTCTGGTGTGCCATAATTGGCACAGGCCGACCCGTGTTTACTTGGATGTATGGGTTTATTTAGGTGGATGTGTTTGTCTGTTTGTTGGGTACAGTGTCAAATGCGTACAGGATGCCCCGGGAGTACTTTTGCAGGGGATGGAAGATATGACATTGGGGGGGGGGGGGGAGGTAGACAGGGGAATGTGACAGGAGGAGGAAGAAGAGACGGCAAAGAATGGAAGAGGGAAAAGTAAGGAACAGCCGTGAACAGAAGGGGGAAGTAGGGACTTGATGGAAGACTTTGAAATTCAACTCGAGGAAAGAGAGCGATGCGTTAAGGCTTGATCGAGGAAGGGAAAGAAATAAGGAGAAGAAAAGAGAGAATATGGTAAAGATACAAGTGAAGATAATTAGCATAGGATAAAGAAGATAACAGATGATTTCTTGGGGAACGTAGAGGAGTCATGCACAAAATCACAACATACACAAGATTCTATAAATGCTGAAAAAACGCCTCATGGAAAAGGAAACAGACGAGATCTTGAGCGCTTTCGTGTATTAACACATCTTTCAGAGGACAGTTACAGATTGGACTCATTCTCTAACCGTCCTTTGAAGATGTGGTAATACGCGAAAGCGCTCAGGATCCCGTCTGTTTCCTTTTCCATGTGTTTTTATTTTTTTTTTTCCAGCATAGGAGTCATATAACTTAGTTGAAGACATGACCCATCACACAATCAGGACAAATAAGACCCACCCACATCTTTACTTTAAGAGGAACTTTGGGATTTAAATGTCTTCTCCTTTCTGTGGATTTTGATCCTCCTGTGGACTGTAATCCTTCCCATCCTATCTTGTGGATTAATGTCCTTTTCAGCATATCTCTCAGTGGATTTAACCCCCCCCCCCTCCCCCCATTGTTTATTTACATATCTCCCACACTACCAAGGCTTTAAGCCCTTCCCGTCCCCCTTGTGGATTTAAATCCCTCCCATGCCAGTGTGGATTTAAATCCTCTTGTATCAACGGATTTAAATCCTCTGACACCGGTAGAGTTGAATTCTCTTATACAGCTTTGATTTAAGTCCCTGACACCACGTTTAAATCCTCTCACACTACTATATTAAAGTCCTCTGTCACCAGTGGATTTAAATCCCCAGGCACCATGGATTTAATTCCCTCCCGCAACTCCTGACGATATATATATATATATATATATATATATATATATATATATGTGTGTGTGAAATGCGTCGTCGCTGTTAAATGAAGAAGTTTCTATTTTCGCGAAAGATTATTGTTATTATTATTATTATTATTATTTTTCATGAAGCTATATAGTTGCAGTTTTGAGTGGAAATTTCCCCACGTTTCTTATTCCGGCAGTTTAAAGTTTTTTATGACGATGGTGCCTCCTCTCTCTCTCTCTCTTACTCTCTTTCTCACTGTCTCTCTCTTTCTCTCTCTCTCCTGCCATCCCCAATCGTCCTCGACCTCAGTTTGGTGGGGGGTGGGGAGGGGTTGGAGATGATGATGATGATGGGGGGGGTGAAATATTTAACCCATCTCTTTTTTCCCCTCTGGGATTTTTCGTCTCCCACTCAGAGAGGGTGCTTGGACAAAAGGGCGAATGCCACTCACCCTCTTCTTTTCTCCCTCTCCCCCCCCCCCAACACACCCCCTCTTTCCTTCCCCCCCCCCCCCATGTCTCTCATCCTTGCGTAAGATCTTTGAATCGCTTTGTGCTCTACAAGTGAGGTCGAAGTGTTTTTTTTTTCTTTTTTTCCTTCTTTTTCTTTATGTTATATACGCCGTTACGTAACGGGGCTGTTACGTCGTTCCCCCCAGCAGTGGTCGTCGACCGTACTCTTAGGTCGTTACAAGAGATATATATATATATATATACGGGGGCTCACGGGTGGTGTTGACCTCCCTTTCAGCTTATGAGTACACTAGGGTAATTACAGAGTGGATGATGATGATTACATCAGGCAGGCAACTATTCTAACGGCTCCAAGTCGCCGTTAGCGCTACGTTCGAGTCCAAGGGTGTTGTGTTCCGAGCAGCCCTCCCCGTATCTCGGAAGCGTGATTCGTTTCAGCCAGAGGCAAAGAAAAATTACCGCCGGCCCGAATGAAAACGGCAGATGGGGGGGGTTGGTTGATTAACGATGGCATGACTCAAAGGATCACAGACAGGATGAATTGTCAATAGGATTATGAATGAATAGTTTCGCCGTCGATGGCGGGGGCGAGGACAGGGGCGCCCTCTCAGACGTCGCAGCTGTGTTTAAACACTCCTCTCTCTCTCTCTCTCTCTCTCCCCAAACCCCACGTTGCCTTGAGGTTGGAAAGGTATTATTAACCTCTTGAGCACAGCGGTTCGACTCCTGAGCACGATATGTACAAGCCCTTTGAGGTGGGCAGGGTGAGGGGACTCCCCCTTGAGCGAGACGGTGCAGACCCACTTTGAGCGAGGCGATGCGTTGGTTGGCCCTTGAGTGCGAGGATGCGTCCACTGGGGGCCCTTGAGTACGTCGATCCGACCCTTGGGCACGGCTAAGCGTTGGCCCTTGGAGGCAACGATGCATCTCTTGGGGGGGCCCTTGAACACGTCGGTCCGACCCTTGGGCACGGCGAAGCGTTGGCCCTTGAGCACAAAGATGCGTCCACTGGGGGCCCTTGAGTACGTCGGTCCTACCCTTGGGCACGGCAATGCGTTGGCCTTTGGGCGCGGCGATGCGGCCCTTGAGCTCGCGGATTGGGGCCCTTGAGCACGATAGTACGACCCCTTGAGTACGGCAGTACGACCCTTGAACCACGACGGGCCAAGCCTTTGAGCACGACCCTACGACCTCTGTGTATGATGAGCTTGTGCCTTGAGCTAAATCCATAAGGGGTCGTGTCAGGAGACCAGGCAGTCAGGCCAAGGGGTCGTACGTACCGTCGTGCCATAGGGGTAGTAGTACCGTGGTCTTCAAAGGGTCGTACCGTCGTCTTCACAGGGTCAATACACCATTTGGAGTAAATGTAATCCAATTGAGATATTGATTACAAGAATATTGTAATTGAATAAGATTGAGGTAATTAATTGTAATTGTGTCTAATTAAGTGTGATCAAGTAATTGTTTTTTTTTAAACTGTAATTGTGAAAGGTGGGCAAGCGGTACTTTGAAAGTACCGGCGGTACCGGTAGCGGTACTGGTCCAAAAAAGAATAATATCGGTAGCGGATAAGTAAACGATAACCTTACAATGCAAAATGTGTTTATTTTTTTACCAAAATTAATTTTTTTTTTCCAAATTTGGAATATTGTGATTAAGATTGATTTCATTTTGTGGTAATTGTAATGTGTAATTCCTTGTTCCTAAATTTGCTTTTGATTATGATTGTGATTTTAAAATTAGGAAGTATTTGTCATTGTAATTTAAATTTTTAAAAGCGTAATTGCGCTAACCGTAGATGGCTAAAGCGAGAGAGAGAGAGAGAGGCAGTGGGAGGGTGGATGACTGGAAAACGAGGAAAGAATGGAAGGAATCACTCAACCAGTAGAAACGACAAGACGAAAGAGAGAGGAGAAAGAGAATTCCAGACGGGAAGATGAATCAGACGAACACGTAGAAAGATATTTGAAGTTAAAGTAATGAAAGAGGAGACACTGAAGTTGATTAGTATTGAGCTATGAAAATGATTAGGTTTAAGGATATTTCAGTCTGATTTGCCGAAAGCAAGGCTGGATGAAGTCTAACTTATGTTTACATGTCTCCCATACCCATGTCCGAAACAGTTGCAGTTCCTCATTCCCCGTGTCCAGAATAGCTTGCATGCCCAGCACCCTTGCTCAAAACAGTTTGTATTCCGCGTTCCCCTGTTCATATTCCCCAGTCCATATTCCTCATTCCTCAGTCCATATTCCTAATTCACCAGTTCATATTCCTCATTCCCTAGTCCATATTCCTCATTCCCCAGTCTATATTCCTCGTTCCCCAGTCCCGGATAGCTTCTATACACCATTCCCGCTTGTATAGCAAAATTCCATGTCCAGAAAAGCTTACATACCCTATTCCCATGTCCGAGTGAAGCGTATCTCTAGTATATTGTATGATGTATTGTTAGGAAAAATGAAAAAACTACAATATATGGAGAAAAAAATCGTCAAAATACTCACTCTTATTAAAACTGGCGAGCGAATGAGTCAGAGGCTTAGAATGAGTGATGCCGGGGACCTGAGTAACTTGGATACTCAGATGGTTATTCATAGGCTAGTGATTGAGTTAGCCAATGGGTAAGTGAGGCACAGGGTGGGTGGTATACATAAACCAATGGGTAAGTGAGTCACAGAGTGGGTGATACAGCAGTGAGTGAGTGAATGGGGAAGAGCAGATTACTCATCAGTGGTAGAAATTCAGAGAACAAAGATTCAGGTCGAAAAAATATCCGCAGAATGAAAGGATCAAAGAAAGAAAAAGAAATGTTTAAATAGTGTACAAAAGTGTCTCTCCTCCCCCCGTTTTCTATATAAAAAATGAAGTGCACAGACATGAGAGCAAACATGGGGTAGAGAGAAAAAAAAGGCAAATAATTGAGCGCAAGGTATGAATAAAGAAAGGGAGGAAAGAATGGGACATCTGGTTTTCCTCAAGGGAGAGAGAGAAAGAGAGAGAGAGCTACATAGAGTTACATAGACACACACACACATCACACGCCCCCATGGCCCGAGCGAGGTGGCCTGGCCTTAAAAAGAAAAAAATACTGAAATAGATGCAGTTCCCTAATAAAAGCAGTTGAAGAAAAGGAATAGCAAAGCAGAAAGAGAGAAGACTTAGAGAGAGTTGTGCCTACGGGTACTGAATACGGGAAAATTTTGCCCGAAGGCAAGGCTGGCGTGTAGCGCTCACCGCAGGGAGGTCTAGTGTTACGGAGAACGGCTGGTGTGGGTTACGTGTTGTCAAGTGTTACGCGCGAGAGATGGAGAGATTGTACGTTTGTTGACTGGACGCCAGCGAGAGAGAGAGAGAGAGAAAAGAAACAGCAACCTGGGCCAAAGGAGTGAAACTTAACAGCCATGGTATATCTGAGTGTATGTACTTACTTCTTACTCCAGGTGTCCCTTGCATGAGACTCCTGCAGCTCTCAGGAAGCTGGCCACGTCCACTGCTCGACACGAGAGGTCATAAAGTTGTAATATTGATCTTTTGCAACCTGCCACCCGCGGTACATCTTGCTCGTATATTCTCCTTCTCACCAGAAATCCCGATGAGGGAAGATCTGTCTTTCCCTAAGGAATATCTCTCTCCGTTCCCCGCTGAGGTACGTCCACGGGTTTACGAGGGAGTGTCGTATGTAAATATGGCTACCAGAGCTGATCCTCTGAGACCTTCTGATGTTTAATTTCAACACGACCTGATCCTTGAGGGTGTGGACAAGGCCATCTCTTTATCTTCAGTTCCACTACACCCTCATCTTCACTATAGACTTTATCTTCACTACACCTTCATCTTCCCTACACGCTAATCTACACAATCCCTCTTCATCTTCACTGCACACTTTATCTTCATTACACCCTTATCATCTCTACACTCTAATCTACACAATCCCTCTTCATCTTCACTGCACACTTTATCTTCACTACACCCTCATCTTCTCTACACTCTTAATTTACACTGGCCCCCTTCATCTTCACTATACACTTTACCTTCACTACACCCTCATCATCCGTACACTCTAATCTACAAAATCCCTCTTTATCTTCACTACACCCTCATCATCTCTACACTAAATCCCTCCTCATCTCCACTACACACTTTATCTTCACTACTCTCTCATCTTCCCTACACTGTAGTGTACACAATCCCTCTTCATCTTCACCACTCTACACTCTAATCTAAACAATCCCTCTTCATCTTCACCACTCTACACTCTAATCTAAACAATCCCTCTTCATCTTCACCACTCTACACTCTAA